>MCJB01049851.1:3435-37742 GCA_002018475.1 Nicotiana obtusifolia
CCCCCCCTCCCAACCCCCAATTTTTGTTCTGGCTTACACAAAAGCGGATCTGGAATACCAGGTAGAAAACATAGATATGTTTCAAATAGACTACTGATAATGTAAATGGCCACATGATAGTATCCAAATAGCTCTTTTACACAAGCGTATATCAAGAAACTTGCTCCACCTCAAACTGTCCCCAATATATTAACTTGTGAAATTGCTGAATACAAAGTCGCACCAAGATCGAGCTAAAACAATGCATATCCTTCGAGGGAGCTTCAACATCCATAAACTTCATCAGCAAACAACAATCTCACCCTGTAACATAGTTCAATGACTGCTCGCGCAAAATCTGCACTAAAACAACTAAAGGCATTACAATCGTTCTGGAAGAGAGACAACAACCTAAATATATTTTCCCTACAGACATCTCTACTGAGAACTCAAACAGACGAGAGACTCAATTCAAAATTGTAATCAGCCTTCCATGTGAACAACTGCGGATCAAAGTGTGGTAATTGGAAAGATATTTAAGTTATAGCAACAATGAGACAGCACTCACCTATGATGCATATGTAACTTTAAGGCGCTCTTCCAAGTAGTCTCCGGCACGAATTGGAGGGAATCTGTTGAAAGATCAACAGGGAAGAACTGATGAGACATAATAAGAGATCATAATTGTCACATCCAGAAGTATCCATATGCCTTATTTATCCTGATTAGTTTCTTTACGACAAAATTCAAGTGGCCAATTTCTTACCAACAAGAATAACCCAATCCATCTGTGAGTTTGTGCCCTGAGAATTTTTTCTTTATTCTATCTTTTTCAAAATATAAAGTCCACATCCCCACCATTCTCCCTCTTAGTTTGGATTCTCTTTTTTTCTTTTTTGGGTTTCCTTCTGGGGTTTTGAGGAGGGAGACTCTGAGTAAATTTGACGTCCCAAATGCTAAACTACAAAGAAGTCTAGCATAATGAAATGGAATGGCATTATGGCACCTGACACTCGTATTCATTGCAATGAATGCCGGAAAGCAGCCAAAATACTTTAATCTAAGTTTAATATGCCAATTTAACGAGTTAGCAATGAAAAGATAACAGTGTCAGTGAGTAAAATGTGGAACACCATATAGGAGATGACTGGCTGTAAAGAGGGAATAGGGTTGGCGAAACCTGAGGGCAGAGGGGCAAGGTTGAAGGCCGGGGGAAAAGACGGGATTTATTGTCTTGACCTAGGGGAAGATATGGGGTAGCTTAGGAGGGGCAACGGGCAGTACTGGAGATTGAGGAAGGGGGAAGGGGACTGCCATACACATACTCAAGAAGTGGGAGTAAGGGGCAGGCGAGAGAGAAGAGGGCTCGCGAAAAAGTTGAGGGTAGAATAGCATCTTCTGGACCATTCCTTGGTTGCACCCTTTAGTGGAATGGAAACTCCATAAAGGCATGAACTCTGTCATAGCAAGCACGAGAATAGAACGAAACACCAGAATTACCTTTCTGTTCTGGGAGAGTGGGATAATCAATTTGCATCAAATAGGCATAAGGGAAAGCCAGAAAACCAACTTTGGAAAGAAATTTTTTGGGGAAGACCCGGAAGAGGAATTATGACAGAATCAAGAATACCAAATATGGGAATAGAATGAACACCAGAATCGCATCGCATTTTGGGATCATCCTACCGTATCAAACAGACCATATGAGAAAGCCTGCAGCCACCTATTGAAGGGAAAACTTTATGATAAGAGCATAAAGGCACACCGACAGATCTCCCAATCAAAGAAAATTATGGTTCATATAAGAAACAGATTAAGTTTGCAGAATTTCAAGATGGAATTTTCTTTTTACTACTTCAACATCCATGAACAATAACAGCAAGTCCAGGAGATGTTAAATAGACAGATTAAAGCTTTGACCAAAGTCATCAACATAATTTCAAAATGACAGCATCAGGCCAGTGTTATCAAAGGCGAGAAGCGCAAAAAAGCTCTAAGGTCTGTTGAGGCTTTAATAGCAAAGCACAAGTAAAGTGTGGGCTTTGATGAAGAAAGGCACAATGGAGAAAAATATACAAATATGTAAGTGTAGTCCAAGACTAATAATTATAAGCATGAATAACAAATATATGGAGAAAGAAATTGAAAAAGGATTATGATAAAGTGAAATATCAATTGTTTAGTGTCGCCTTTTAAGAATTAGGCTCACTGGCAAGGAAATTATGGTTTAGAGCCTTGATGACGACACTGAAGCGCCCACTAAGCGAGGTGAGGCGCTCAACATGTTTTGCGCCTCGCTTCAGGGCTTAAGCGCGCTTTAAGCGAGCCTTTGACAACACCGCATCAGGCTCAGGGCTAGCACAAAAAACTGGCAAGTACCTGGGAGGAGATGAATCACTACAACAACTCTTCAAGCACTCCACCACACAATCTGGATTTGGTTCTAAAAAGAAAGCCATCTACATGTTGCAACCAGTATTTTGTTAGCTTAAGTTGCATAGTTCTAATGCCAGCAGAATGAAAAGTCAAGAGTATATTTAGAATGCTTTCAATTGTTCATACATTATCAGATAGCACATGGCAAGAAATGAGATATATTGCATAAGCCGCAACAGAAAAAGCCAAAAAGACATCCTTTTCACTAAAACAATTTACTTTATAGGATCTTCTTACAAAGTACTTTTTAGCATCTCTCATGTGAGAATATGAAAAAAAAAGATTGCGAGAATGTGTCACTTAATGCAGAATTCCTTCACAGACACTCTGTATAATATATACAACATTCCACCGAGCAGTGGAGATATTTTCCAACATATAATAGCTATCATCTGCACTAGATCAGCTCTCTTGGAAGTTCCCTTTAATAGACAGTTCAGAGAAATATAGCTATTGTTTCTCTCTCCCCACCCCACTGCTTGTAATACTTGTATCCTCCTCTTTCCACTTGCAAAGACGATAGATCCCAAACATGTTAGAACAAGGATTGAACTGATCAAACCATATATATCAATATTTCCCAGACATGCATTGATATGAAATAAGGGATAAAACACAAAGAGTTTGACAAGAAAAAGGAGAGCAACATATGATGACATCTTGATTACCGAAAAACGCTCTTGCCCTGTTGGCATAACTCTATGCAATGTGGACCTACAAATGTATAGTTTATGTTACTGTTGAATTTAGTAAAATGAACTTTCAGCACAGAAAAAGGCCACATGAACAAATATCACATCTCTCATCCCAGAATAGGTAAAAACCCTAGGGAGGGATTATGATGTCTTTAGATATAAAAGAGAACAGAAGAGATTTGCACTACCGAAATAAGCAGTTTGTCCATCTCTCCATCATATCTCCAATGTTAACAATGAAAGCCCTGCAAAACAACAATTGAAAGAAACTTCAGCAGTTATGTGATGATACCATGTATTATGCTACATAATCAAGCCCAAGAGAAGATTAAACATTGAAATAGAGTAGAAAGCGAATGTTGGCGACTACATAGGAAAGTACTGGCCGACACATTCATGGTATAATGCTTGGAAATAGATTAGCCCCTAATTGAAGCGGTTCTAAACAACTTTTCCAAAAAGGTACACAAGAAGGTATTTAGACCTTCACAGAGAGAGACACATAAAACACACCTGCTAATAAACCTCTTGACTTTATAAAGCAGTTATTTTTGAATAATAATACCGCGGTAAGTACCTTGTAGAAGGGGTCTTGGAAATTAACAAAGAAAGATGAGAGAAGTTTTGAGGCTTTTGCCTGCTACCCTGACCCTCTCCCTTCACAATTTAAGTGGAGAAAACTTGGTTAACTCGAACATATCTGCTTCTGGTATCTCATCTACAAGGGAACAACCTAAGACTAACTCATCCAGTTGTACCAAGGTTGAAACAAATCTACTTTAGCAAAGGATCCTAAATTTTCATTTCCATTTTTGAACACTAGTCAACAGCAATCTGTAACCTGTACTTGTGATAGACTCAAGACAGTAGGATTGTGATCAGGAACAGATTTTTACGCCGAAGGGGAAGGGCTCTTTCTTCTTCTACTTCCCTTTTTTTGGGTCTTTTTGGGTGGAAATGGGGGTCTGGGAAGAGGTCTAGGGCAACTTGGCAGCCTTTAGAGAATATTAAGCATGACAGTAAAGAGATCGTTCAACTGGTTGGGAACATTCATGACGTCACTACAGAATGCAGATAGCACGTAGAAAAAAAGACAAGAAAAAGAAAGAAGAGAACTTGTCACATATTAAGTAGTGGAGAGCTCTCTGAAGCAGTAGATGACACTCAGGATGCACACAAGGATGCAGATATAGGAATGTCCCTTTATCTCAACAAATTTAACGGATGGGTTTGAAATGGATTTAAAAGGATCATTTGCAATAGAACCCCAAATCATTAAATGTGGTGAGAATATCCCATTATAGCATTCAAGAAAACAGAAAACCTTTCCACATCTGAATAGCGTTTTGCAGATTGTCATCCGGCATTAGCAAATTTATCAGAATGATTGACACCTCACATTGGTTGCAGCCTTCTAGAGTGGCGCACATGGACAAAAGGGAGACAGTGGAATATTGCAAAAATAGATGAACAGAACAATGTTCTTCATTTTCACGTTGAAACTTTTCACTCACTAGGAGGCTCAAATTCAATCTTGATCAGGCTTGTTTCTGACTCCAGAATACATCAATCAAAAATATCTATATTTGAGTGACCATCGAACCTACCCACTGAGGTGATGCACATCTTCCCATATCTGAGGTCGCTTGAATTTCTCCCGGCAAACCTGTTAGCTCTAGAACCAGTTAATATACGCATTCATGAGAACCAACATTTAGATAAAGAAAAAACGTTCATATCAGACGTGCCTGAAGTCCACCAACACCATCTGTAGCTAGAAGAGTTAACATTCCATAGTCTGAATGAGCAGAAGCACCATACACCACTTGTTCAGATAATCGTAACTCACCTACAGAAAGTTTACATAAAGCATTTGAATTCATGATCAAGCTGGAAGCCCCACTGTTCAATTTGCATGATCAAAATATTTTGCCAAGCACTAGTTACCCAATAAGTTAAAGGAAATTCAAGTATCGCATCAGGTGCAGTTATTAAGTATGGAAACCTTGGCTATGTAAAAAGGACCATTCCATAAATAGTCACTTTTCCAGTTCATAATGCTTCGTTAAACATATACGCATAATCCAAAGAAAGAACACTAATAGCACAGTAACTGCAGTCCCCCCTGAAAAAAACTTGTCTTTGCATATTCACAAGAATCATTCAAAATGTTTCCCCTTTTCGCTCCCACTTCATATCATCTGGAGGTGCGACAGCAAAACTAATATTTAGACAGAAAACAGGTACTGATCACCTATTAAAAAACAGGAAGAAAAAAAAACTCAAAAAGATAAATGCCGTTTATGGAACTAAACCTGGATAATGTAACAAACGAAGGAATGCATTTGGTGAGTCACATGCCCCTGCTTTATGAAAGAAGTCCTCATCCAATTCCAATGCCAAAGCAATCAGTGAGATTAGTCTTATCCCAGCATCCCTGAGACAAGATAGTCAAATCAACCACAAATCAAGTAACCTAGCCATCTGCAAAACACTGAGCTGTTAGCAAGAAGATGAAGATCAATGATCAGAGATGCAACTTAAACGTTTAACTTTCAGTTACTATAAGCACAGGGAACTGAGTGGTATGAAATATTTATAGGGGTTGGTGTTACAGTTGTTTATATCAAGAGGAAGTTTAGGGAATAAGGAAATCTAAAATTGCTTTTAAAAAATATCAAAGTGATACTCACAAGACTCTTTTATAGTAATCCTCCATGGTTGATCTCCAACATGGCAGGATTTCTAGACATTCCAAATGGAAGAAAAAATCAAAGAGTCACCACACATGTATTCTGGAGAAATCTGTCCTTCAAACATGAAATACGTCTCGAAGCACACGTGCATTGATGCACAAATAAAGAAAAGGGAGCATTTGATGGTAGAAATCTTTGCTTCTTGTTACAGCGATCATATTCAACACAATAAGGACGAACAAACCCCAAGAGCCTAAGTATATTAAGGACAAGATCATGATGTAAGCTCAAATAACAAAGATGTAGAGAATACCTTCTGCAGGCCACTGATTCAAGTTACTAACAGCCCTCTTGTCTTCCAGAGGACCAATGTAGAAGCTTTCTTTTGAATCACCTGCACTCAAATGATGAAACAATTAACTCAAGATCTAAGCTACCTTCTGTCTTACTATCCCCGAATGCAGATCAACTCGCAAATGTAACCAACAAAAGCCTACTGAAGAAAAGTGGCATAAGAGAAAAATCTACAGTTCTATACACGAAAACATTTGTTAGGCAAAGAGCTAGCCTTTTGGTAAACAAGACTTTCAGATAGGGCCAATGTAGCTTAATCTAAGCTTATACGCAATGAAATCAACTGATTTGCCACATGGTTGAGACCAACTCAACCAAATTGTTTCAATCATGTTGTATCAATAAAAATTTATGTAATTTCAGCAGCAAAATTAAATCCTTTTACAGAATTTCAGCCTTCTGCTATGCAGCAGCTAATTTTCCGTGTCAATGCAAACATCAACCAAATGTTCACATCAGACTAATAGATATTCCACTTTTAGATAAATTTTTATCACCTTAATTAATATGCATTCTTACCTCAACCATTGACTAATGCTCTCATGTTAGTGCTAAATTAACTTGGTTTTGTGCAAACACCGAGGGCATGATTGAAGCAAATAACAACTAAAAAGAAAAAGAAAAACTACCTTGGGTACCAGAAGAGGGATCGAGATTCTCAGCATAAAGGGGAGTATAACCTCTGTTGTTCCTCCGTACCAGTTTCATCTTCTCTTCAACTGGCAGTGAGAAATACTTTTTGCTGTGTTCAAGCACTTTCTTAAACAGCTTTTCCTCTACCCCATGGTTTATAAGGTAAAAGAAACCAACTTCTACACATGCCTACACCAATAATTCACAATGGATTGAATACCTGGCCTTATAATTCAAGATAAAAAATTTAGTAAAAGAGTCCAATTACATTGGTTTTGAGATAATAAAGAAAAGAGAGACCTGACGAATTGCACGAGCGGTGGAAACACGATCAGGGGAAGTAAGGTCGATAATGGGGAGTTGAAGTGATTCTGCCATTATTACTACTCCACTTTGTACTATGTTTTGTTTCGTCCTTCCAAAACTTAATGGCTTTTCTACGGTAAAAATTCCGCCTCTACAAGAAGCAGACCGTGTGGGAGTTCAAAACTCAAAACCACCTCTAGTTTTTGATACAATTTTGAGAGGTCCTAAGCTGTACGAGGCAGTACCTTAGGCTTATAGAAGAGTACTAAGTTTGCTAGGAATTAGTTATTACAAATAAGAGTGGAATTGCAGTTTAGTCCTTTATCTTTATTAATCGTGTTTCTTATTTGCTCCCTAGTCCCTCTTTTATTTTCCAAATATATCAGTTGTACTTGTCATTACGTTTTCCTCTCTAACTTCCCTTTTCCTTTTTTTTTTTTTACACTTTTCTACTTCAATTGCTGCAAAGTGCATCAGCGGTATCAGAGCTTTGATCCTCGCGCTGTGGGAGAGCTCAACTATGGCAGCCGATATGGCGAAGGTACTTAATCGGCTAGATCGAATGGCAATTGATATAGTCAATTTCGGCATACGACAGAATTAGCTCGAATATGTGCATGAGCGTTCCTTCCGGGAGCTCAAGGAGTCCATCGTGAAGGTCGGCAACTGGATAAAGCTAAATCGACAGTCATGAGGGGCGATACTTGGCAGAGTTTATATTCTCCGATGGCAAGACCTCAACAGCTCTCAGGTATTGTGAATTTAGGCTCCAATCCTCAAAATTCCTGTTCTACTACTTCGACACCTAGTCGTTCCCATAGTTCCCAAAATTCCAGTAACCCTAAACCTGTGTCTACTCCGTTTTTGCGTGCTCCGATTCCTCCTATTTCTATTCCAGTTTCTACTAGCCACGTATCATCTATGCCAATCTCTACCAGTCAATTACTAGCTATACCTAACCTCAACCCACTTCACCAGATGCAAATTCTACTCAACTACAACCAGACCTGTATTCCTAGTTTCCAGATTCCATATCCATCATTAACTGGCCAGATTCTATATCCCTGCAGCTCTTATGCTCCCTATTCCTCATTTTCAACTCAATATTCTCTTCCTCAGTACCTATTTCACAACCAGCAATTGCCCACCCTACAGGTTCCTCAACCCGGCTACCCACATAATGGTCCTTCTCACCAAGCCTCTCGTTCACTCACTCGTTTATCCAAAATAGAATTTTCGCGATTTAATGGGAAGAATTTTGTTGACTGGTGGTGTAAGGCGGATCAATTTTTTTTCACTGGATGAGGTCTTACCAGAAGAAAGGGTTACAGTGGATGCTTTTCACTTGTATGACATTGCATTGCAGTGGCATAAAACATACATGAGAAGTCGAGCTCATTTATCCCTTCCTTCGTGGGATGAGTATTTATTTGCGTTAGCCGACAGATTTGGGGTTGAGTATGACGATCCCATGTGTGAGTTGTTGAAACTAAAACATACTGGGAGTGTCATTGATTTTCAGGAAGCTTTTGATAGAGCTATGACAAAGCTGAACCTAGATCCAGACCACGCTATTAGTCTATTCCTATGGGGACTAAAGCCAGAGATAAGTGATGTTGTGAGGATTCACCAGCCCTATTCTTTACCCCAAGCCTATCACCTTCCTAGGTTACATAAATCTTTTTTTCTTAAACAAGCTAAGGCTATCAAGGGTTACTATTCTAGACCCGCTACTCAGAATCCCAAGATTGTGACTACACCTGTTAACCATCTTCCAAAGCAAGTTCCGGCTATATTTGATGGCAATAATAGTCAGAACAAGAGGAAGAGACTCACTCAGGCTGATTTGAGTGAAAAAAGGGCTAAGGGGTTATGCTATGTGTGTGATGAAAGGTATTTACCAGGGCATGTTTGTAAACATAAGGCTTAGGTAATTTCTGTTGGAACTGGAGAAAAGTGAAGGCCATGAAGAGGAATTGGTGGTGATAAAAGGAGAACCTGGAGTGATTGAGAATTGTCAGATTTCTCTGCAAGCCCTCAATGATACCAGAGGGTATCATACTTTGAGAGTTCTAGGGTTTTGCCAACAGAGGGGGCTTAATATCTTAATCGATAGTGGATCTACACATAGTTTCCTTAATGAAGGACTTGCAATTAAGATGGGATGGAAAATTGAAACTCTAGATCCTCCTCTGAATGTTGGTGTTGCTGATGGAAACTCTATTTAAGTGCACAAATGCTGTCTAGCATGGGAATGGTTGCTCGGAGGCACTGTCTTTAGAGCTGATTTTCTGTTACTTCCTCTGGGGAATAATGACTTGGTATTAGGGGTTCAGTGGTTATGCATTTTGGGAGGTCTTTCTGGAGACATACATTTCAATTTCAGAAGGTTAACTACGGGATTTGAGTATCATGGGAAGTATCACAAGCTTCAAGGTGTAGAACTTAAGCTTAAGATTGTGAAAGCTGAGTCCCTGCACCAGGCCAGTACCAACGGCACTAATACCCATTTCGTTATGATCAAAGTCAATCATGTGGTGTCCAGTGTAGAAGCATCTGTTCGTGAGACAACAACTGATAATCCTAGTGCTATACAGGTTGTCCTAGAAGAATTTCAAGAGGTGTTCAGTGAACCAAAGACCCTACCACCACTCAAAGGACCATTTGATTGCCACATACCTTTACAGGAAGGGGCCAAACAAGTGAATACCAGACCCTATAGGTATTCCCCCATGCAAAAGGATGTTATAGAGAAAATGGTGCATGAGTTGTTAGCCCAAGGTTTAATTCAACACACGGTAGTAGTCCATTTGCTTCACCAGTGGTCCTAGTTGGGAAGAATGATGAAAGTTGGAGAATGTGTGTGGATTACAGGGCGTTAAACCAGATAACTATTAAAGACAAGTTCCCCATTCCAATTACTGAGTAACTACTGGATGAACTTACGGGTTCTAAGGTATATTCTAAAATTGATTTGAGGTCCAGATACCATCAAATCAAGATGTCCCTTGCAGATGTTTCAAAAACTGCTTTCAAGACTCATTCGGGGCACTATGAGTACTTAGTAATGCCTTTTGGTTTAGCTAATGCTCCCTCTAGTTTTCAAAGTTGATGAACCGGGTTTTTCAACAACACCTGAGGAAGTTCATTTTGGTATTCTTTGATGATATTCTGGTGTTTAGCAAGAATCTTAAGGAGCATGAGGAACATCTTAGAGTTACTTTTGCTCTGTTAAGACAACATCACCTATATGCTATGAGATCAAAGTGTGTGTTTGCTGCTACCACGGTTGAGTACTTGGGACATTATATTTCTGCCTATGGGGTTGCTACAGATCCTAAAAAGATACTGGCAGTTCAAAATTGGCCTACTCCTACTACTCTCTAGCAGTTGAGAGGCTTCTTGGGCTTAGCCAGGTATTATAGAAGATTCATTCGGAGGTATGGATTATTGAGTAAACCCTTGACTGATTTATTGAAGAAAGATAGTTTCAAATGTACTACAACGGCTACTCAAGCATTTGAAACACTACAATCAGTCCTAACTTCAGCACCTGTATTGGCTATGCCAAACTTTGCTCTTCCATTTGTAGTGGAAGCCGATGCATGTGATGTTGGTATAGGAGTTGTGTTGATGCATCAAGACAACCTATTGCTTATCTTAGCAAGGGATTGTCAATTAAACATCAGTCCCTCTCAGTCTATGATAAGGAGTTACTGGCGTTGGTGATGGCTGTCACTAAATGGGGTCAGTATTTGGTGGGGAGGAACTTCATAGTTAGAACATATTAGAAGGCTTTGAAGTATTTGCTTGAACAACAATTGCATACTGGATCTCAGCTTAAATGGATCACCAAATTATTACAATTTGATTTTGAAATCGAATACAAAGAGGTAAGGAGAATAAGGCAGCAGATGCATTATCAAGGATGCCTGCAATTGAATTGGCTGCTCTGACATTGTCCACTATTAGAACTAACTTACTACAATCAATCATGGACAGTTGGGAAGGGGATACTACCATTCAGACGATCATAAATCAGTTACAAAGCCAAACTGGAGAACTGAAGGGGTACAGTTTTGTTATCAGCAACTAAGAAGAAAAGGGAAACTAGTCATAGGGGCCAATGCTGAATTGAGAAGTGAAATCCTAAAATGCGGCATTATTCCGCTCAAGGAGGACATTCAGGGATTGATAATACTTATAAGAAGGTATCCTTCATATTCTACTGGAAGACACTGAAGGAGGATGTCAGTGTGACATCTGTCAAAGGAGCAAGTATGATACCTGTGCTTACCCTAGATTACTTCAACCCCTTGAAATGCCTGCAACTGCTTGGAGTAGAATCATGGACTTCATTGAGGGCCTTCCAAAATCGAAGGGGCGATCAGTTATTTGGGTTGTAGTCGACAGACTAACCAAATATGCCCATTTCATTGCCCTATCTCATCCTTACACTGCCAGTGAGCTTGCTAAGTTGTTCATGGAATACATCTACAAGTTACATGGGATGCCAGCAGACATTGTCAGTGATCGAGATCCTATATTCACCAGCAAAATATGGCAAGAACTCTTTTCAATCCAAGGAGTTACCTTGAGCACTTCAACTGGTTACCACCCTCAGTCCGCTGGACAAACTGAGGTACTGAATAGGTGTTTGGAGACGTATCTCAAATGTTTTTGTTCAGAGACACCTGCAGACTGGTTTAATTGTCTAATATTTGCGGAGTGGTGGTACAACACTACTTTCCATTCTTCTATCCGTTGCACACCTTTCATGTGTCCTTGTTGAAACCTTGTTATGACATTCCTAAGCAGGTTAACCACCCCCCTATACTAGACATCTTTAATCCCTATTGTCCAAAACCTGTAAAAATCCTGAAGCGTAGAATGGCTCAAAAAGGTAACAAGGCTATCACACAGTGGTTGATGCAATGGGAAGAAGTTCCTAAAGAGTAGGCAACCTAGGAAGATGCTGTTGTGGTGAAGAATAGATTTCCTATATTTCTTCCTTGATGTCAAGGAAGCTTTCAAAGGAGGGAGTAATGATACAATTTTGAGAGGTCCCAAGCTGTACGAGGCAATACCTTAGGCTTATAGAAGAGTACTAAGTTTGTTAGGAATTAGTTATTACAGATAAGAGTAGAATTGCAGTTTAGTCATTTATCATTATTAATAATTTTTCTTATTTGCTCCCTAGTCCCTCTTTTATTTTCCAATATATCAGTTGTACTTGTCATTTGGAAGAATCATGAATGAAGAGTTATTCCGTTTTCCTCTAACTTCCCTTTTCCTTCTTATTTTACACTTTTCTGCTTCAATTGCTGTAAAGTGCATCAATTTTCAATTTGTGACCATTTCTGACAACGTTGTTTTCAATTTGTGGGTCAAGGTTTTGTAAGAACAGACTTTTTTTGTTCGTTTTATAATGGTGGAATATCACAAGATATTCCATGTGGTGGGATATTTCATGGCATTAGTTATCCCACCTTTTATATAGCATAATAATTTTATTATTTTAGTGTAAAGTTATCCCGGAATTAACTAATGTCTCAAATCAAACGTAGGATAAAGTTAATCCTAAACTTTATCCTAGATTATTATTCTTATCACATGTACCAAACAACCCAGGGGCTAATGCACCTTGATTGAAGCGGTGTCTCGTGACATCGCTTCGTCCTAAATTTTTACTAAATATATATACAAATAATATGCACGAAAATATAATATCACATAAAAGCTTTAAAGTGACACTGCTTGCAATGAAGTGCTCCCAGGTTCGATGGTTGAGCAAACTATCACTGGTTTAATTCCGTAGCTCACATTTTGTGTGCGTTTCAATATTTTTTGACCTCATTGTTAACACCATCATACCACTTTATCTCAGCACTGCAAACGATCTTCAAGAGAAAACCCCTTTTGCAACTTCTCAAGGCCACCAGTTTTGGCCAGTTCGTAGGTATCCCTTCTTCTTTCGCCCTTCTAGTATCTCAACTGTGAAGGAGGACTGCAACTGTCCCAATATTTAAAGCCTCACCCCAAATACGGTAAAGTGAGTTACCTACTCCAAGGAAGGTTTCAACTATGTCTATACTTATCCTTTTACCTTAGGTCCATTCTCTTTGGGGTCGAGTGAAGGGCTCGACCCAATAATTTTGGAGTTCTGCCACCGATATCAGGTCTGCTTAGCACAAGTACGCCGATCTATATGGCGGATGGTGGCCTGTCTTTGCCAATTGTGCACTGAGACCGGCGAAACCCTAGCTCTTGCACATATAATGAACCTTTATTCTTAATAAACCTTAGAAAGTGTGGTCACCATGCTCTCCTCACCAGTGTAGACAATGACAACAACCGTGGATGGATGAAATGGTTCATCGTTGTTGCTACCAGAGACATCATCCCGACCATAACTCCAGCTTTTTCTGAGTCGTGGAACCGTTTTCGTAAGTTTTCGGTTATTTGCTTCTTTTCTCTGTGAAAAGATCATTTTTGTTTTGCTGATTTTCTATTTCCTTCGTTTCAGCTACCCGCTAGGAACCACCACGGGTTCAAGGCCTGGACCAATGGATTCAGAAAATTCTGAAAATTACAACTCTAGAATCCCGACGATGGAAGGAAGTGGCCCCAAATACGAGTGAAAGGTCAAGCACCATGATAAGCCAAGTCTTTTTTTCTTTTATCTTTGTTCGAACACAAGAAATCTCATGAATAAATTGCTAACTCCATTTTTGCCTAATACAGGGATTCCGAGGGGCTCTTTCATTTTCCCCCAAGTCGATGTCTTAGATGACCCCGAGGATGCCAGGAGGGTGTTGCAAAATATCCTTGCTCGGAATAGAGCTCGTGGATCTGTCGGGGCCTCCGGTGAGGTTGCCTCCTCTTGGAGTCCCCAGCCCGAGAACAAGAAACTGAAGAGAAGACGTTCCTCCTCGACTGTGACTCAAGAGAAGAGGGCAAAGAAAACACCAACCGATTCGACCACAGTGCCTACAGTGGTCCTCGATGACGAAGGAGAAGCCAGTGATGAAGAAACTTCTCTTTAAAGGAAAAAAAGAATCTTCATCAGCTCAACCGGATGCTCAGCCGGGAGAGTTTCAAAACCCATCATCAAATGAAGGTGAGGCACTTTGGGGTGAGATGGGTTTGGTCGAGAATGTTGACTCTCATTTCCCGACCCCAATTGTTGTTTCCGGCCAAAGGAGTTTGAAACCCGAGCTCTTTCTGCCTTCATCTACTAATCAAGAAACAATCACCATACCTTCTGCCATAACCGCTTATTCTCCTTCTACACCAATAACTTCACGTCCACCGACACCAGTTGCTCCTTCACCACCAGCACTAACTGCATTTCCTCCACCAGCATCAGCTGATCAGAGAAGGAATGCTTCTCCTCCTCTGTCTCCTGATCAGGGGAAATTGGGTAGTACCTACGCTATTCCTTCTCAAGATACCAAGGAAGGCGAAGCACCACTCTTTCAATTTCGAAAGAGTGTCATGTCCTCTCCAGGCCAGTGGAGCTTGCCAACTATATGAAGCCGCTGGCTTCGGCAAAGAATTCGAAGAAAATAGGCTCTCTTTATACACAGTGTGGCGCAAGTACCATCCTAATTTCCTTCTAAGTACTTTTCTATTTATACGCTGTAATAATAACCTTAACTCTAACTTTTTTAGGCCAATCTCCATGCTTCTAAGGGCCTGCAAAGGTTGATCCTTGACAAATAAGGACTTGCTTCCGAATGAAATTAACTTTTAGCTGAGAGGGACCAGTACCGCGCACCTACCCGTGCTGGAGGCAAAAGTTGCAGAGATAGGCGAGCTTGAGGCTCGGTTATAGCAGAGAAAGCAAGATAGAATGGCCCACATACAAGAAGCTTCCCAATTACATGAAGAGCTTCAAAAAGCTAAGTCTAAGTGGGCCGAACTTCATGAAGCTGTTATCATCGCTGCCGAGCGCGAGTCTGCCTTCGAGGAGCAAATCAATAATTTGAAGGCCAACTTATGCTCCAAAACTGAGGAGGCCAACGAGGAGAAAAGGGCCAAAATGGAAGAGAGGCTAAAGAAGGTCATGGAGCAGAACCGGCTTCACTCAACTACCAATATTGAGCTTGATTCCCGCCCTCAGTGCCATGAAGGCTGAAAGAGAAGAGCTCGAGGCTGAGATCGATAAACTCCGAGCCAAACTCTAGGATTAATAATATTCCCTTGTCCTCGAGAAGACTTATTCTATATATCATATGAAGAGGAAGACTTTAGAGGAGGCCAAAGTGGGCATTGCTGATATTGAAGTTAGCATTGCCAAAGCCCGAGAACTGGAGTTAACTGCTCGTGAGAATCTTCCTGCTTGGTCCGTTGCAGCTAACTCCTCGAATACTAGTTCCGAGTATTTCGGAACCAAAGGGAAGATTGAAGAAGATGAAGTCCACGAATCAGTAGTGGATCTGCCTACTAGGGGAAATGTAGACCTTTCTCCTCCTTTGGGTTCTGGCAGCAAGGAATAATGTATATATTTTTTTTTTTTTTTTAATCTTTTGTAATTATGTCGAAACCTTTTACTAAGTTTGACACTTGATAAATAAAAGAATTTTTTGCTTAAGTCTTGCGCAAAAAATATCTTTTTTATGTTAAGTTGATAAAGCTTCGGGTATATTATTTCATCTGATAGCTTTTGATTCCGGGCATAAACTCTTCCGGAATCTACCCTTTATTGTGAGGGTATCACAACTAGAGAAGGCCCTTATATTTACGACGTTCTTGAAGAGTACATCTCTTGTTCATTCCAGCAAGCATTTGAAGTTTTTATTAACTTTCAAACGATAAAATTAACTCATCATTTGGACAAGAAATAAGATAAAAAAAGGACTTTATTTTATTCCCTCTATATTTAAAAGTACATAGGCATTCATTTGCTCAAGTTAATAAAGCTGCCAATACATGTGGCTAACTTGTACAACTTATTTCCACGGGGCTGATCATGCAGTCCTCGGCCCTGATGAGATATTATTGGTCCTGATTCTAACAGTCTCCGGTTTTCGTGGCATTCTTGGTGTCATATCATACACCCCCAAGTGTTCGAATGCTAAGTATGAGGGTTCGAATAGTGAAAGTCTTGTATTCATACTGCTGCTTCGTTGGTGGAGACAACTTGTGAACGGGTAAATAATCTTTTTGAATTATAGAAAGCAAGGCTTACCATCGGGCCAAAGATTATTTAACCATCCACAAGTTGTTTACCATGCGAGCTCGTACTCGTCGGTCCCATTGTATGAGAATTTTAGTGCCTTGATATTTAAAGGTCTTGTCTTTGTCGGCGATCCTCTCTTTGTAGTATGCTTTATATTATTGCCTCATTAAAAACCTTGCTAGAAAAATCCGATTGGGACAAAAACTGGTCGAAGGAAAAAAGAGTACAACATATACTTTTAGCACCAACAAGGATCCCCAGCAATAGTACCTTTTGAGGTGAGTCACGTTCCAGTTGTTTGGTAGTTTGACTCCATCTTGTTTTTTCAACTCATACGACCCTTTACCAGTGATAGCAGAAATCCGGTAAGGACCTTCCACGTGGCCCCAGCTTCCCTATGTTGACTTCTCGAGTGCTCTGAGTGACCTTCCTTAGAACCAGATCTCCTACTTTGAAGTAATAAATATTCGCCCTGCGATTGTAATACCTTTCCGTACTTTGTTTTTGAGCTACCATCTCACGTATGCCAAGTCCCGATGTTCATCGAGCAAGTCTAGCTTCACCAGCAACACTTCATTGTTTGTTTCTTTGTTTTCTCGATAAAACCTCAAAGTCGGTTCCTTTACTTCCACCGGTATCAGAGCCTCTGAACCGTACACAAAAGAGAAAGGTGTTTCTCCCATGCTCGACTTTGTCGTTGTCCGATATGTCCATAGCACTCCCGCCAGCTCATCAGGCCACTTGCCTTTATCATCTTCTAACTTCTTCTTAAGGTTCTGAATAATTACCTTGTTGGTCGATTTCGCCTGTCCATTAGCACTTGGGTCGCACAATGAAGACGTAATTCTTTTGATTTTTAACCCTTCTAAAATCTTTGTGACTTTTGAACCTATGAATTGCAGCCCGTTGTCGCATGCGATTTCCTTTGGTATACCAAATCGATAGATTATGTGGTCCCATATGAAGTAAACCACTTCGCGCTCTCCGATCTTTTGGTATGGACCGGCTTCAATCCATTTAGTGAAATAATCAATTAGAACAAAGAGAAATCTTACCTTTCCGGGGCACGGTGGTAAAGGTCCAACTATGTCCATCCCCCATTTCATGAATGGCCACTAAGACAACATCGAATGCAAAAGTTTTGCTGGTTGGTGCACAAACTGTGCATGACTTTGATATTTGTCACATTTTTAAACAAAGACTTTGCGTCCTATTCCATCGGGGGCCAGTAGTAACCTGCCTTGATCAACTTTAGAACTAATGAGTCTGCACCAGAATGATTCCCCCAAACTCCTTCGTGGACTTCCCTCATCATGTAGTCCGCCTCCGAGGCCCCTAGATATCGGGCCAATGTACCTTGGAACGATCTCTTGTATACTGCCCGTCTACGAGGCAGTAGCGATTTGCTTTGGTCTGCATTGCCTGGGACGCCTTTGGATCCTCAAGTAATTTACCATGCCGGAGATACTCGATGAATTCGTTCCTCCAATCCTAGACCTCGTTAATTGAATTTACCTCACAGTAGCCATTCACATCCAACACCGAATGTAGAAGTTGGATGACCGTACCGGAATCAGATCCTTTCATCTCCATAGATGAACCCAAATTAGCCAATGCATCTGAGACCGTTAGATATATTAACAATTGATCTCCTTCCCCCGATTTGACAATAACGAGGGGTTGGACAAGTACCTTTTCATGTCTTGTAGTGCCTGTTGGCATTCCAGAGTCCATACAAAATCGTTCTTCTTTTTTAGAAGTAAAAAAGAGATGATGGCACTTTTCTGAGGATCTTGAGATAAACCTACTTAGAGCCGCCAACCTTCCGAGCAGTCTCTATACTTCTTTCACATTCGTCAATTGGTCTGGAATGTCCTCGATATCTTTGATTTTATCGTGATTTACCTCGATCCCTCTTTGTGCGAGATTAGGAATCCCAAGAGCTTACCGGAACCAACCCCGAATGCGCATTCTCTAGGTTGAGTTTCATGTTATGCTTCCTCATAATGTCGAAAGTTTCTTGAATATGTTTCAAATGATCCTCTGCATTCAAAGACTTGACTAACATGTCATCAATGTATACTTTTGCCTATCTGATTCTCAAACATCTTATTAACGAGCCTCTGATAAGTGGCTTCGGCATTCTTAAGCCCAAAACGCATTACATTATAGTAATATGTGCCAAAGTTTGTTATGAAAAAGGTATTTTCTTGATCCTCTGGGTTTATCTTGATCTGATTGTACCCCGGAGTAAGCATCGAGGAAACTCATTAGCTCGTGTCCGGCCGTATCATCAATCATTTGATCAATGCTCGATAACAGGAATAAGTCTTTAGGGAACACCTTATTTAAATCCTTATAGTTTACGCACATCCTAAATTTGTTATTCTTTTTGGGTACTACCACTGTGTTGGCTAACCATTTTGGATATTTTATCTCTCGGATCGAACTAATATTGAGTAATCGGGTTACTTCTTCTTTAACAAACTTGTTACGGACCTCTACTACTGAGCGTTTCATTTGCCTTATGGGTAGGAAGTTTGGATCCGGACTTAGCTTGTGAATTGGTACCTCTAATGAGGTACCTGGTCCATGCCCAATCCACACTCAACAATGATTGCAAAAGGTCATTGGAAGAATAGTACCCAACAATGAGTCGGGGGTCGATTTTTTCAGGGGATTAAATGTGGGTGTTAGAGTGTACACTTGATGAGTGTAAAATAAATAGCTTAAATACGCTTCCAAACAAGATGGTTTTGCAATTTATTTCTGCAATATATAATAACAATGATTAATAGAGAAAAGAAACTAGAGATTGAGCAAATATTTTTGGTTGTTTTTCAAATAGGTAAAAGGCCAAGGGTTGTAACCTTCACTTACGTGTTAGCCTAATGAGTTAATTATATTAATACTTGTTTTAGTGATTGAGTGTATTATAGCTCTCAACTCTAAGTTACCAACTCAATACCTCTCGGTCATAGAGTAATTTTTGCCCAATTTGGCTTTCTCAAGCCCAATGAGTATCAAGTCAAATAGTTGATATGAGCTCAAATCGGGTTTTCCCTATCTCTAGTTCAAACCCTTTAATTAGGCTATTCAAATCCTTAACCAGCCTAATTTCTTTTTACCCAAGTTTTTCTAGACGAGATCCCTCTTTCTCAAGTAAAGACCAAGTCAAAAAATGCATCAATCAATGTTTGCAACCATAAATTCTAGAATTAAAGCATGAACAAGGCTAAATAACAAACACCTAATCATAAACAAGCATTAGATTAATTACCATAAGATTTACACACTAAGGTTGGGTTACAACCATAAAAAATATCTAGCTACTCGTAATAGAAATAGAATAAAATAAAAAAGAAACACTAATTAAAGCCATAATACAAAATTAAATTGATAAACTAATGTGCTTTTAACCCAAATGGATCACAAATTACCAAAAGTGGTAAACTACAATGACTACAACTCAAAAAACTATCAAACTTGACCTCAAAAAGTGATTCCCATCTATTTATAATGGTCCAAAATTTGCTGACAAAAATGCCATTCTGGAGGATCGGCGGCGCACAATTCCATGTGTAGTCCGCACTATACTTGGCTCTGCATGTTGAAGACTTTGGCGGCTGCACAATTTGGTTTGTGGCCGCACTTTAGCTTTTGCAGCTACACTTTTTCTTCTACGGTTGCACTCTTGGCAAGGCTTCATACTTGGTCGTTTTGCAAACTCTCTGAACTTTTTGAATTCTTGTCAGTGTGATCATGTTTTGTGGCCACACAAATTGTGTGTTGTCCGCACTTGTCTTAAGTCATCTTTTGAGTATCGGTCACCAGATTTGCGGCCGCGGAGTGAACTCTGCGGTCCGCGCTTTCTTCCGCGGCCGCAGAATTACTTCTGCGAATCGCGCTATTGGCTGCTGCGCTCCTTCTTGCCTTATGAGCTAGAACACTCCTTTTTAAGTTGGATTTTCTTCATTCAAATCCAATTCTCCAACATTCCTCAAATTTGCACAATTTCAGTAGTTTTGGGAACAAAAATCAACACTTTCGGACTAAAACTAAAGCAAGAAGGTACAAATAAGTGGTTAAAATTCACACTTATCAGTACCTGTCATATCCGAGTGCGACCATGCAAAGCAGTCAACGTTAACTTTAAGAAAATTTATAAATTCTAACCTGAGCTCGGGATTTAATCCTGTTCCCAGATAAAACTTCCTTTACAAAATTTTTTCAAACAAGGCCACTTGCTCAAGTTCTTCCACGGTTGAGTTGGTCACGTCCATCACCTCTGGTACCTGAAAATATCACGGAACCTGATAGGATTCTGATGACTCCTCGCCTTTATCGTCTTCATTCGGAAAGGGAGAAGGCATCGGTTCATGTAATTGCTATTTGTTGGACTCTTTCCTTTTTCTACTAGATATAGTTACCACCGTTATCTTTCTTGGTGCTAGTTGGTCTCCTCTTATTTTCTTGATTCATCCCGGCATTGGAAATTTTAACAGCTGGTAATGTTGAGGGTACAGCCTTCATCTCGTGTATCCACGATCTTTCGAGGATTACATAATAACTTATACCCCATCTACCACTTCGAATAGAGTGGTCTTTGTTACTCCTTCAGTGTGTGTGGGCAGCAAAATCTCTCCTCGAATTGTCACGCTTGTCAAGTTGAAGCTAACTAGGAGTTTTGTTGCCGGAATAATATTCCCCACCAATTTCGCTTGCTTCAGAACTCTCTATTGGATGATGTTGGCTGAACTTCCTGGATCAACCAAAACACGCTTGATTTTGAAATCTAAAACATTGAGAGAGATTACCAAAGCATCATTGTGTGGCAGAAGAAGTCTGTCAGCGTCCTCCTCCGTGAAGGTGATATCATCTTCTGCTACTTCCTGGAGTCTCTTGTTCTGAGCCACCGGTATCCTTATTTTCTTTGCTGCCAGTAAGGTTACACCATTGACTTTGTTTCCTCCGACAATCATGTTGACAGCCAACCAGGGTGGCCCTTCTACTATCTTCGAAGGCTCCACATTGTTCCGGCTTTAGCCACAGTTGTTCTTGGCTCGGTCACTTAAAGCTCCCTAATTCAACAAGGTCGCCACTTCTTCACGAAGATGTCGGCAGTCTGCAGTTCTACGGCCGTGAGTCCCATGGAATTCACATCATAAACTGGGATCCCTCTGGCTAGGATCTGATTGGATAGGCTTCGGGAACCACGCTTCTTTGATTTCTCATTGTTGATACCAACTCTACCAGGATGATGTTAAAGTTTTAATCTGATAACCTGGGATATGCAGATTCTAGGGCCCCTGTTACCTTTTTCTCCTACAACAACCTGTTGCTTCGGCCGTGCTCGGCTCTTCTGTTGGGAGCAAACCTATCCGATGAATGAAACCCTTTATTGCTATGCCCATCGGTCCTCTCGTATGGTAGAAAGCGACCTATAGAGGACCGCCGATCTACATCAAAGTCATTCTTAAACATGTCCTGATTTTTATTTCGACCCCATCCCTTGGTCGATACCGATTACCAGAGCTGATCATCTTCTATGCTTATTTTTGGCTCATAGCAGTTTTGGACATCCTCCCATTTGGTTGCTTGAAACTCGAGCAAGCTCTCCTTCAGTTTTTGGGAGGCATAGGAACTTAGTGGGTTTAGACCCTTTGTGAATGTTTTCGCTACCCACTCATCTGAAACCGTAGCAACATCCTTTCTTTCTGGAACCAGATCACAAACTCTCGTAGTAGCACAGATTCACCCTGCGAAATTGTAAATATGTCCGCCTTTCTGGCCTAAACCTTTCTTTCTCTAGCATGTGCCTCAATGAACGGATTTACAAGCATCTCAAAAGAATCAATCAAATTCTCAGGTAAGAGGGAATACCATGTCAAGGCTCCCTTTGTAAGGGTTTCGTTAAACTTTTTCAACAGGACCGACTCGATCTCATGCTGAGCCAAATCGTTTCCTTTCACTACCATGGTGTAGGTCATGATGTGCTCCTGCGGATCTGAAGTCCCATCATACTTTGGTATATCCGGCATTTTGAACCTCTTTGGGATCAACTCTGGTATCGTACTTGGTTTAGACGGTAACTGTGTGTACTTTTTTGAATCCGATCCCTTCAACACTGGCGACGTGCCCGAAATCTGGTCCATCCGAGCATGAAACTCTTTTGCGTTCTGATCCATCTACTCATTCATCGCTCTCATGAATCTCATGAGCTCTATTTTGAAAGGTTCAGCTAAGTTGTTATTACCAGATCCGCTACCAGTGCCTCAGGTTCTATCGAAACCGACCTCGTTCCTCGGGGTATTGTTATCGATTCTTTGCGCCATCTGATTGAGGGGGCGTTGGGATGAACTGGGTCCCCTCCATTGGTGTTGTTAGAAGCGCCTGATAATGCCTGCTTCAATTCCGTCATTACACGATCCTGCCTTGAGAGGTGGTCCATGTTTGCTCTTTGTTGTTCTCTCAATTGTCTAACTGTTTTCACAATGTGTTCGTCCTCCGCATCGTCGGGAGTTGGCCCCCGCATATGTCGAGGATACTGTCCTTCACGAACTGGGGTCATCTCGTCTCCTTCGTTGCGGGTCTCGTTGATTGAGTCATCACGCTGGACAATTCTTCCCGCTCTACACGTACTTTAATGCTGTGTGTGTTGTTGACATCATTAGCTCCCAGATTTGGTTTTTTACTAAGGAATGAATAAAAACTTGTTAGTGATAAACGAACGGATTAAAGTAATTGTGCAACTGTCTATACCCAATGGTGCGCACCAAACTATTTACTCGTAAAACGGTACAATTGAATTTGTAACGTGATTTATAGACAAGCAAATTGATTCGATCCAGAAAGGATAAAGAAATAAGAACTAAATAAAGATTTAACAACTGAAATTTAAAGAAGATAGCAAGCCTCGTACTGAATTCAGCCTTTATGAGAGCAGAAGAAAAAAAATATGTTAAAGCGGTGATAAAGTTGTTAAATTAAGAGCAAAATAATAAAACATAGCTTATGTGTCCAGAACCTTTCGTCCCCTTACAATGGTTGTTAACCCCACTATATATAGCTTTGCCTAGGGAAACAAGATCCTAATATCAAGCTCCTCTTAAATGAGAATTAAAGTTTCATTGATGACTATATAACGGCATGCTTTGAATGCAAATATTCTCTGTAACAGGTACTCATTGAATGCTAGCAAATATAAACTGCAACGGTTGCTAATTGAATGCCATCTGATGTCGAACTTTTGAACTTATAGCGCCGACTATGTTCCCTTTGAAATCCACTTGGTACCAACACACACGTCGCATCCGGTATTAGCTATTTCCCGACTTTACCTTTTGCCTATCTTCAATTTCACGTGTCATTTTATCATTCGACCACCTATTATCAATCTATTTTACCCCATACAGATAGTCCCCCAACTTTCCTGTGACGCAACTTAGTGTTACCGGGAAGTAGATAAAGATTCCTTTCTTGGCGGGAAAGCTCCTGAACAGTCTCTGACACTTGAAAGAACCCACGTCTTCTCGCATTTAAGACCTCAAACACGTGTTGCCTCGCGATTCAGTAAATAATTTTGCCGGTTTTCGAGGTAATCATGGACAACGATTTTGTCCCGTCTATAACTTCTGTGTTACTCATCATTTTTACTTCTTCACTTTTACAACTTTTATAAGTCTTTCTTCTTCTATGAATTTGCTTAGAATTCTTCCATAACCTTCAACTTCCTCAGCAAAAACTTTTCTTTTACTAACCTTTTACTATCATGTCTTCACACACTACTTCTTTAGGGAATACCGATCTTTTCTTTGGTGGAGGTCCGAAGAAAAACAAAGCTAAGGATTGGGATTGGGCTCGCTGGTGTTCCCATTTAAGTTGTTTTCCTTCTTTTTTTTTTTTTTTTTGGTTAGAATTTCTTAATGGTTTTATTTTTGGGGGTAAAATTCTATGATTTACTCAGAGTTTATCTAATTGATATTTTAATTTGTAGTTCAGCTCAATTTTGCTGGAGATATTTTTCTATAATGTCTTTCATTATTTCAAAATTAAATTCAACATCTCAAAGTCGTCCTTAAAATTTGATCAAAGTAAAAATTTAACAATTCAAAAATATCATTTAAATGACAATATTGCACTATGAAGAGCATATGTTCAAGAAGGTCCTTTTCGACATCGAAATCACATATTACTATGATTTGAATGGTTTTTTCCAAAAAAAATTATTTTCGTGAATTTTTCATTGCTCGCTTTTTCAAATAGTGATAGCGCTTAAGAAAAATTTTGCCTAAGCCGTTGAAACGACCCCTAAGTGATTGGATAGTTGTAGTCTTTAGCAAAGGGAAAAGAACTCAGTTAGTCCCTTGTGTGTTTGTTTGTAAAATATTTTGCTCATTCACAAGAGTCTGCAGATATCATTACCCAAGATAAATTTTGGAGAAAACGAAAACCAAACTAAGAGAATATGCTTTCTTGGAATCATACAGCAATCAAAGTTTTACCTAATCATAATGGTTTTTCACTACGTAGCCGAGTAAATGACAAGATTGTTAACTCAAAATTGATTTTTTGTTCAGTCGAAGCATATCTCAAGAGTTGATCAATTCATTTATTATTGAAATTTTCACATCAATTGAGATGGAGTGCTAAATAGGTCATGGGTTTAGTTTAGGTGTCAATATGAAAATTTCGAGACACGTTTAAGAGATTGTCTATATATTTGGCTTATATTTTATCACAAGAAATCGCGAACTTGAACTAGACTCCAGCGACTACCCATGAGCAGAAGGTGTTTATTGTTGAACGTGTGTCACACACTTCATATTGACAAAGATTTCAAACAATTGCACGGTTTGGCCCCGTACGGGCTAGTGTAGTTAGCGGTGTTAACGAAAAATTACAGTGTTCTTCAGTATAGTTTCTGAAACAAGAAAAATAGATGAAGTAGAAAAACTTTCCGAACCCACAAATTACTTGTGTTTCCTTAAGGAATTATAACCCTCCCACAATTGCCAAGGATTATGGGTTATATCCTCCCAGGATAGAACGGAAATCGTTTCTGTGATAGCGGCAAAACAAATCACAGAACTCCAACGAACTCAAAGTAACATTTGCAAATCACAGCAGAAAATACTTACTGTTTGAATGGAGTTAAACAGTGTCGAAAAACTGGAATACAATAGAGAGAGATAGAATTTTTTTGTCTGATCTTATGAATATTATCTGTTGCAAAATGAGTCACTGGAAATTATATTTATAGACCACTGTTGGTGTGCCTAAACAGGTGCAAATTCTGTTCAAAAATGGAGTTTTCCAACAGACACACTGTTTAGGAAGATGACTGTTGGGACACACTGTTTGGAAAAAAACGGAAATAAAAATTTAATTAAATTCGGATTCATTAATTAATTAAAAAATTAATTAAACTTTGGTCAAAAAATTAATCTTATCGATCGATCATTTGACCGAATCCGAATCCGAATCCGAAGCCGAGCCAAGCGAGCGATGACGATGACGGCGCGAGGGGTCTTCCTTTTTCTCAACCTTATGAGAATCATATAATGTGTTTCACTATATATACACACTAAAAGAGGTTTCCCATCCAACGTGGGACAATGAATTTTTCAAACTTAATGAATTTGAAATTTTCATTTCCTTCCAAAATTATTTCTTCCATTTCCCTTTCACTCCATTTATATTAAGACCATGGATGACTATGCATCTCTTAGTAAATTCCAACAATCCCCCACATGAATGGGGAATGGTCTAAAGAAGAAGGTACGTATAAATTGTGTGATTTGCAATTAAGGTTTAGCTGCATATGGATAAGTAGGTTTCCCTTTGAACTTTCCATAGTGAACTTATATCGAATATACTCGGTCAATCGGTAGATTTGATATCTTTGAACCGTCGAGCTTTAGTGTATACCTAGACAACATAAGCCACACAGCTAACCCTTAAACGTCTTCGGTTCTCAATGTTGTGTTCGTTTCAGCCATGAACACCTCCTAGTTTCATAAGTGTATAGAGAATTTGGCCTTGTTAACTTCTCCTTGAAGCGGCTTACACTTCACACTTACATAGGTTATTTCTAAACATGTAACCCTGTTGATTACATTTTCTGACAGCACATGTATCAGAATTAGATAATCATTAAAAAGCTTTAACGCTTTATCCTTGTTCCCTAACATTGTCTTATCATGAGAATGGATCACAAAATTTTGTTTTGACAATGTTCAACTGTCGTTCATTACTTTGTTTGATCTCCTTGAACCTAGATCTTGGGATCTCCAATCTTCTAGGTAGAGTTACCGTAATGATTGACTTTCTATAGGCCCTAGACCCATTCCCTTTGTTGTAAATTCAACTGCCTCTCTAGGTAGGCCTTTTGTAAGTGGACCCGACACATTTTACTTTGACTTTATGAAGTCAATTGAAATGATTCCTCTAGAGATCAATTACCTAACGGTTTTATGTCTTCGTCTTATATGACGACTCTTACCGTTATACATAGCATTCTTTGCCCTTCCTATGGCTGATTGACTATCGCAGTGAATGCAGATAGGTGTCAATGGTTTGGGCCATAAGGGAATATCTTCCAAGAAATTCCGAAGCCATTCAGCTTCTTCACCAGCTTTGTCTAAAGCTATGAATTCTGCCTCCATCGTTGAGCGAGCTATACAAGTTTGTTTGGATGATTTCCAAGACACAGCTCCTCCTCCAAGAGTGAATATATATCCACTTGTAGATTTTGAGTCATGTGAATCAGAGATCCAATTTGCATCGCAATATCCTTCAATTACCACTGGGTATTTGCTATATTGCAACGCATAATCTTGAGTATATTCTAAATATCCCAAGACCCGTTTCATTGCCATCCAATGAGTTTGATCTGGGTTATGCGTGTACCGACTCAACTTACTAATAGCACATGCTATATCAGGTCGAGTGCAGTTCATGATGTACATTAAATATCCCAAAACCCGAGCATAATCCAATTGAGACTTGCTCTCTCCTTTGTTCTTCTTTAGTGGAAGATTCATATCAATAGGAGTTTTTGAAACCCTAAAGTTTAAATATTTAAATCTTTCAAGGACTGATTTGATATAATGAGATTGTGATAGTACAAGACCTTGTGGAGTTCTATGGATCTTAATCCCCAAGATTACATCAGCAACTCCTAAATCTTTCATATCAAACTTCCTGCTTAACATATGCTTTGTGATATTAATATTAGCAATATCATTACTCATTATCAACATATCGTCTACATATAGACAAACAATGACTATATGATTTGGAGAATCTTTAATATAAACACATTTATCACACTCATTGATCTTAAAGCCATTTGACAACATTGTGTCATCAAACTTTGCATGCCATTGTTTAGGCGTTTGTTTCAGTCCATAAAGAGACTTAACAAGTTTACAAACTTTCTTTTCCTTTCTTGGAACCACAAACCCTTCAGGTTGTTCCATATAGATTTCTTCTTCTAAATCTCCATTTAAGAAAGCTGTTTTCACATCCATTTGATGTATTACAAGACCATATACCGTGGCTAAAGCAATTAACATCCGAATGGATGTAATTCTTGTTACCGACGAGTATGTATCAAAATAGTCAAGGCCTTCCTTCTGTTTGAAGCCTTTGACTATAAGTCTTGCCTTATACTTGTCAATAGTTCCGTCTGCTTTCATTTTCCTTTTGAAAATCCATTTATAACCTAAAGGTTTATTTCCGGGAGGTAGAACAACTAACTCCCATGTATGGTTGTCCAAAATGGATTGAACCTCACTATTGACAGCTTCTTTCCAGTATGGTGCTTCAGAAGAAGACATAGCCTCTTTATATGTTTGAGGCTCATTTTCTAGTAAAAAAGTTAAGAAAGCTGAGCCAAAAGATATAGATTTCCTTTGACGTTTGCTACGTCTAGGATTCTCCTCATTATGTACCTTATCATTTATTTCTTCACATGGACGTTTATTCCTTGGAATAGATGTCTCACCTTCATTTTTGTACGGATATATATGCTCAAAAAACTCAGCATTATCTGATTCCATAACTGTACCTACTTGAATTTCTGGGTTTTCTGACTTGTGAACCAAAAACCGATATGCGTTATTATTTGTTGCATATCCTATAAACACACAATCCACAGTTTTAGGTCCTATTTTATCTCTTTTGGGTTTAGGTACTTGAACCTTTGTCAAGCACCCCCACACTTTGAAATATTTCAAGTTAGGACTTCTTCCTTTTCATTTTTCATATGGTATGGATTGTGTTTTGCTATGGGGAATTCAATTAAGAATTCTATTCGCCGTTAGAATAGTTTCCCCCCACAAGTTTTGTGGTAACCCAGACGTTATTAATAAAGCATTCATCATTTCCTTAAGAGTTCTATTTTTTCTTTCTGCAATCCCGTTTGATTGAGGTGAGTAGGGGGCAGTTGTTTGGTGAATGATTCCATATTCCAAACATATTTCTTCAAATGGTGACTCATACTCACCTCCCCTATCACTTCTTATCATTTTTATCTTGTTATTCAATTGTGTTTCAACTTCATTTTTATATTGCTTAAATGCATCTATTGCCTCATCTTTACTTTTTAACAAGTATACATAGCAATATCTTGTACTATCATCAATAAAAGTTATGAAATATTTTTTCCCACCGTGAGATGGTATTGACTTCATGTCACAAATGTCCGTGTGAATTAAGTCTAAAGGATTTGAATTTCTTTCAACTGACTTAAAAGGATGCTTCGCATATTTAGACTCCACACATATATGACACTTTGTATTTTCACAATTAAACTTTGGCAATATTTCCAAATTGATCATTTTTCGCAATGTTTTGAAGTTAACATGACCTAAACGGGAATTCCATAAAGAATTAGACTCAAGCAAGTAAGCAGAAGAACCAACTTTATTAATATTAATAGCTATTACATTGAGTTTGAAAAGGCCCTCATTTAGGTAGCCCTTTCCTACATACAACTCATTTTTAGTAAGTACAATCTTATCAGATACAAACACGCACTTAAACCCGTTTTTAACAAGAAGTGCAACACTAACTAAATTCTTCCTAATATCCGGAACATGTAATACATTATTCAAAGTTACAACTTTGTCAGACGTCATCTTCAAGCAAACCTTCCCATAGCCTTCAATCCTCGCCGTCGCGGAATTACCCATGAAGATGGTTTCGTCTGGACCTGCCGAATCATACGAAGAGAACAATCCTTTGTCAGCACAAACATGTCGTGTTGCTCCTGAATCAATCCACCATTCCTTGGAGTTACCTACCAAGTGACATTCAGAGAGCATAGGACACAGGTTTTCAACATCATTGCTCTTTTCAACAATATTTACTTGTTGGGATTTCTTGTCCTTCTTGTCCTTCTTCTGGGCATAACAATCAGCAATTCTATGCCCGTATTTCCCACAGTTGTGGCTGTTGCCTTTGAATTTCTTCTTAAGCGGATTCTGCTTTGGCCCAGACGGTTTCTTCCTCTTCTTGCTATTAGTTGGTGCCTCTTCAACAATATTAGCTCCAACCATGGAAGAATTTGCACGTGACTTTCTTTCTGCCACTTTTTTATCCTCCTCTATCCTTATGCGCACCACGAGATCTTCGAGTGTCATTTCTTTGCGCTTGTGCTTAAGTTGATTTTTGAAGTTTTTCCATAATGGTGGCAATTTCTCAATAAATGCAACCACCTGGAAAGCTTCATTAATCACCAAGTCCTCTGAAAGCATGTCATGAATTAACACTTGCAATTCCTGCACTTGAGAAATTACAGACTTATTTTCTACTATTTTAAAATCTAGAAACTTGGCAGCAACAAACTTCTTGAACCCAGCATCTTCAGATTTATATTTCTTCTCAAGAGCATACCATAGCTCTTTCGAAGTCTTACAAACACTAAAGACACTATAGAGACTATCTTCTAAACCATTTAGAATATAGTTTCTACACAAAAAGTCAGAATGCTTCCAAGCCTCTGTTACCAAAAGTTTCTCATTGTCAGGAGTGCCTTCAGCCAGAACTGGTTCGTCTTCATTGATGAACCTTTGGAGACTGAGGGTTGTTAGATAGAAAAACATCTTCTGCTGCCAACGCTTGAAGTCCATCCCGGTGAATTTATCGGGTTTTTCAGCCTTTGCAATTGTTGGAGCAGGAGCAACATTTAATCCAGCAGCATGGGCAGATCCAACTTGATCCGTCCCAGCAGAAATAACATCACTTGTTCCGTTTGTCATTTCTGAAAAAATAACATAAAATAATATTAGCAATCTGGTAAAGTTTTTAATCTTTAAACCGACTACTACACACGATTTAAAACAGAAACTATGGGTTAGCAATCTGGTGAAGTTTTTAAAACTTCGAACTGTTCACTACTATAAGGTTTTATTTGATAAAGATTTTATATCTTTAAACCAAATAAAACCAGATCACTGTAACACACATGTTATAATTCCTTAAGTTTGTTAACGAAAAATTACAGTGTTCTTCAGTATAGTTTCTGAAACAAGAAAAATAGATAAAGTAGAAAAACTTTCCGAACCCACAAGTTACTTATGTTTCCTTAAGGAATTATAACCCTACCACAGTTGCCAAGGATTATGGGTTACATCCTCCCAGGATAGAACGGAAATCGTTTCTGTGATAGCGGCAAAATAAATCACAGAACTCCAACGAACTCAAAGTAACGTTTGCAAATCACAGCAGAAAATACTTACTGTTTGAATGGAGTTAAACAGTGTCGAAAAACTGGAATACAATAGAGAGAGATAGAATTTTTTTGTCTGATCTTGTGAATATTATCTGTTGCGAAATGAGTCACTGGAAATTGTATTTATAGACCACTGTTGGTGTGGCTGAACAGGTGCAAAATCTGTTCAAAAATGGAGTTTTCCAACAGTCACACTGTTTAGGAAGATGACTGTTGGGAAGGTGACCGTTGGGACACACTGTTTGGAAAAAAATGGAAATAAAAATTTAATTAAATTTGGATTCATTAATTAATTAAAAAATTAATTAAACTTTGGTCAAAAAATTAATCCTATCGATCGATCATTTGACCGAATCCGAATCCGAAGCCGAAGCCGAGCCCAGCGAGCGACGACGACGACGACGACGGCGCGAGGGGTCTTCCTTTTTCTCAACCTTTTGAGAATCATATAATGTGTTTCACTATATATACACACTAAAAGAGGTTTCCCCATCCAACGTGGGACAATGAATTTTTCCAACTTAATGAATTTGAAATTTTTATTTCCCTCCAAAATTATTTCTTCTATTTCCCTTTTACTCCATTTATATTAAGACCATGCATGACTATACATCTCTTAATAAATTCCAACAAGCGGTACTTAATAAATAGTCTTGCGTCCTTTCCTTTGTACTAGTCTCAGTGTACACGCAACGCACACCTATTTCAATAAGTATATAATTAAAAAACTAATAATATATTATTAAATAATGTAATTAATTTATAAAAATTTTACCAAAAAATTATAAAATAAAAATCTAAAAGTGAAGTTCTTGAAAATAAATAATATTAATTATATTTAGATTGATCGATAAAGGAAAAAATATTGCCATACAGAAATCTCAAACATATAATGAAAACAATAATAAGATAAAATTTTAAAATAAAAAATTAATGTAAAAATATAAATTCAAACAACACATACATTTAACCATGATTTTGATCAACCCATAGCTTCTTCCTTCGCGTGTCAAAAAAAATGCTATAATTGACTTGAATACAAAGAGACATTGTCCATCACAAATTTATCAAAATTTTTAAATGGACACAAATCTAGTTGAATTTAAAGTTCACTATAAATTAAAATTTAAATAGTAATTAAATAATATAAGATAATCTTAATTATTTTTCTTGCCTAATGTTTATACTGAGCTTTTCAAATTTATATTTTTAATTAATTTTAACTAACGAACTATTATTGTCGTTCATTAAATGACTCTAACTTTGGTTTATCTTTGAGCTTTTTATCTCTAAATCAAACCTTAAAGAATATATGATATCTCAATATTCAAATTTTCGTCTTTTGACCAAACTAATCTTACTATAACATCTTTTTCTCTAGCTGTTAAATTTCTCCTCAAGTATTCTATATATCAAAATTCCAAAAGGATATTCGTTCTTTTTTCTTCAAAAAATGCAAATTCTCCTTTGAGTATTTGGTTATAATAGCTTTAGTGATAGAAACATCTAAAAAGAAATTAAAATATTATATGTATTTACAAAGTAAAAGAAAGAGAGTCTGAGATCCTAGAATATCCTTGAATATAGAAGGAGTATTGACTAAATATTACCGATTTTTATAATTATTATTTCTTATTTATTCTTTGTGGACATTGCTGTTTTTGATTTCTAGTTCATTATTATATTCCAACTCATTTCTCTCGTTTGAATTAACAATTAGTAATTTTAATTGAATTTATCATTTGAATTAGAAGACAATATACCTTAATATTCTTGATCATTTTTTAATATTAAAACAAAATTGTTAAAATGGGTAAAACGTAGCTTGTTCATATTCAATATTCATGATTGTTATTAGATCTTGATAAATAAAAAATTAAAATTAAATTTTTGGTTTTCTCTTTGAACATGAATTAGATTAAAGAGTTATGGTTATTTTACGCAATTCAAATAAAAAATAATTTATTTAAGTTAAAATATTACTTTTTAACTTCTAAATATTAGGAGTTCCTATTATATCAAACAATTAGTTAATGTTGAAGTTCTAAATATTAAAAAATGATTAAGTGACGTTTATATTTAATGTATAATATGATGTATGCGTTTTCCATCATTAATGATTAAAAGGTTTATATTAAAAAAAACAAATAGTTTTGTTTACCCTTAATTACGAGTAATAATTAAATTTATATGTGATTTTAAGGATATGTGACTTGGTTTAATACAATTAAAGAATGAACGATAAATAAAGACTAAGTTCAACAAATAAGAGAGTAAGCAAACCACCAATATTGAATAACTCAGTTGTGGCGGAATCTTCTAAGATGAACAAGAATGAAATTAGTATTGATAAAGATAGTAGTTAAAATATGCCAAACTTTGTATATTGATCGTGTCCTACCCTTTTTACAGTACGGCTGCCTATTTATATAGGAAGGGAAAAGAATTCTATACAAGGTAAAAGACCTATTTACAAGGTAAAAAATTCCTAAAATTAATGAGTTCAACATCTTTGCTGATTTGAGCCGCGATTCCCGTTAAGATGTTTACCTATTACGAGATTTTCGGTCCTTCCGTTACGCAAATCTGATATTTTTACCATAAGATGTTTTACCCGGATCGACCTCGACAATCTCGTCTCGGACGCCTTGGCTTCGAGCTTCGTCCTGATGACGTCCGATCTCGGACTTCCCTTCTCGATGTACCGGTCTCGACCTACCGGATGGTGGCCTCAATCGACGCCGGTCATCAAAATCCAAAATCGGTGCTCCCTATGCAAGCGATCGTATTCGACCCCATACAGATAGTCCCCTCCTTTTTTGGAGAGTAATGACAAGAAATGATATGAACCGCCGCTTTCGAGATTAGGTTAAATGGAAACATACTTATGGCGCGCGACACGGAATTCGAAACGTCAAATCACAAAACGTATTGTTGATGAATGACGGCAGCATGATGACGCACATGGCCAGTATCAAAAAGGTCTTTTCATATACCAACTGGCGACAAACTCTGCAATTCCTGCAAACACCAATTAATGCTTCCTCATTTTGGGTTTCGAACCGTCGCTTTTGAAAAGTATAAATAGCCCTCTCATTTTCCAAATTTCAAGTTTGTGTCGTTTGAATACCATATTGCCCAAGTTCTCTAAACTCTGTTCTTCAAGTAATTTCACTTTCTACACTTGCATCTACTCGCTTTCCATCTCTTTAACTTCAATGGCGAAAACATCTAAGTCTGTTCCTCAGAAGCAACAACCTTCTTCCTCTCAACCCACTGAAGAG
>MCJB01049852.1:0-37738 GCA_002018475.1 Nicotiana obtusifolia
GGTGAAGGCGATCAGATCATCTGCAAAGCTCAGATGTGTGATTTGAGGTCCTCTCTTTTCCATGTCTGTGACTGTCCAGAATCCCCTTTTTTTGATCTGGGATGTGATCTTTGACAGTATTTGGCCAACAAGAAATTGCTCCATAGTGTTTGGTTCTGAATCCCCACCATTGTTTGTACTCCATAGCTTTACATATCTCTGCTAGAGGTCTCAATCCAATACCTCCTTCTTCCAGTGGGTAAGATAGTGTTTGCCATGAAGCCCAATGATATTTGTTCCTTTCTTTGTTCATTCCCCAAAAGAAGTAGGCTGCCAGTTTCTCAATCTGTTTTATGACAGCTTTTGGAGGTGTGACTGCTGACAGCAAATGGATAAGGAGTGATTGCAAGACATGCTTGATTAAGGTCAGCCTGCCACCATAAGAAAGGAACCTGCCATGCCAGCCTTTGATCCTACTTAGCACTTTAGAAATGATACCATTGAAGTGCATAATCCTTTTCTTGACAGTGTATAGGGGACAACCTAAGTAAGTTAGGATTCCTTTTTGGTAAAGCATGTGACCTGTTGAATTCTCCAGGTAGTATATTGGAAAGTAGAAGGGCAAGTCATAAAATGACTTTTGCTTTTGTTGATCTGCTGCCTAGATGTCTGCTCATAGTCTTGGAGGACTTCCCTGATCTTCAATAATGAAATTCTGCAACCTGAGGTGAAGGTGATCACATCATCTGCAAAGCTCAGATGTGTGATTTGGGGTCCTCTCTATTCCATATAGAAACCATTGAAGAACTGATCATATGTGAGGTTGTTGAGCATCCTAGACAGTAATAGAATGAAGAGTGAAGGGGCCAGAGGGTCCCCTTGTTTTAGACCTCTAGTGGAATGAAAGAAGCCAAATCTTGTGCCATTGATTATGACAGAGTACCAGTTGTTGGACATTGTTCTCCACACCATGTCAATGATTCTTTCACTAAAACCCATTCTTCTCATCATTATACATGTAAAGAACCAAGATACCCTATCATATGCTTTTGCCATATCCAGTTTAATCACTACATTGGCACCTATATTTTCCCTGGACAATCTCCTGTGCAAGCATGATATTCTCAGAAATACTTCTGCCTTTGATAAAGCCAGTCTGATTTGGGGAGATGATCTTAGGAAGAATAGGTGCAATTCTTTTGGAAATGATCTTGGATATAATCTTATTAATGAAATTGCTCAGGCTTATAGGTCTAAATTCTGACAAAGTGTTAGGGAATTCCACTTTAGGTATCAGCACCAAGCATGCTTGTGTCATATACCTAGGCATTGATTGACCACAGAAGAATGCCTTCAACACATTGAAGAGATCAAACTTGATGATATCCCAACAATGCTGAAAGAATTTTCCATTGAGGCCATCTGGACCTGCAGCACAGGATGGATTCATTGAGAAAATAGTGTCTTTGAGCTCCTCCATTGTTGGTTCTTTGTTGAGTTGATGATTATCTTCTTCTGTAACCAGTGTAGAGATGCAAGATAGAAGATCTTCCCTGATGACTCCCCAGGATCAGTGAACAAGTTGTGGAAATGGTCACATGCAGCTTCACCTATTGCTTCATCTTCATATATCCAGTCATTGTCTTCATTTCTAATTTTGTGGATATACAACTTTCTTCTTCTACCTCTGATCAGACTATGAAAGTATTTGGTGTTGGCATCTCCATCCTTAAACCATTGTAATTGTATTTTCTGCTTCAGGATAGATTCTTCAATCTTCAGATGTTTGACATATTGAGCAGTGAGTTCATGGGCAATTGTTCTATCTGATTCTTTGTTGGACTGTGCCCAAGTCTCTTCTGCTTTCCTGACTTTCTCTTCAAATTCCTTGACTTTCTGGAAAGTATCTCCATATTCTTGTTTGGACCATTTTGATAATTCTTTGCAAAGTGCTTTTTTTTTTTGATGGAAGATCCACATTGCATTTCCAGTGACTGGTGTATTCCAGAATTGCTGTGCTAGTGGCAAGAAGGTTGCATTTTCAGTCCAGCAGTTCAGGAATTTAAAATATTTTGTGGCGTTATCCTGTCTGACATTGATTTACATGAGAAAAGGGGAATGATCTGATCCTACAGATGCCAGGTGTGTAATGGTAGTAGCAGGATGTGCAGCAAGCCAGTTATCATTAGCCAGTCCCCTATCCAGTCTTTTCCAGACAATTGAACATGGGCCTCTGCCATTAGACCAAGTGTATCTAGGTCCATAGTACCCAAGGTCACTGAATCCACAATCCTCAATCATGCTCAGAAACTCCAGACTTTGTTGATTTGGTATGGAATACCCCTATCTTTTCTTCAATTGATGCAATCACATTGAAATCCCCAATAACACACCATGGTACACTAGTGTTCAGTGCTTTGTTCCTTAGCTTGTTCCACAGTGGTCTCCTCAAAGGGGGTTTGCAGCATATATGACTGTGAGGTGGAAAATTTTAGCAGCCTCAACATGCTTTAGCTCAATTGTGACTTGCTGTTCATCTTGGTTTGTGATAGTACCAGAGAAGTCCTTATCCCAGAAAATCCATATCTTATTGTTGATGTTGGAAGCTACATGATGCATAGATAGTTGGTTTTTATATTGGTTGATATGTGACGAGTCTAGGAATGGTTCAAGAATGGCTATGAGGGAGAGTTTATGGAGTTGTTTTAGTGTTTTAAGTATCTCAATGGCTCCAGAGGTTCTAATACCTCTGACATTCCATATAAGTGTACTGATCATTAGAACATGGAGGGGGAGGGGGGGTTAGAGTTTGGTGGGACAGTGCTTCTGCTAGCAGCCATGCTTCTTACGATCCTTGGTGATGGGTTATATGATCTAGGAGATAATCCCTGATTCTGAATGATCTCATTCTGATAGTATTCCCTATTAATGGCTTCTGCAAGGAGATAACAATGTTGTTCTTCTACTGTGGCATCACAGAGTCCAGCTTCTTCCTCAAAGCCTCCACTCATCTCATCCTCTGAAAGAATAGGTCTATATTCATCATGTTGTGAAGAATGTTTATTTAGAGGACATTCTTCTAGTGGAGCAGGTGCTAGAGCAGTGTGTTTATTCAAATCCTTATGGATGGAGCTATTTCCTCCTACCAGCCTTGCTCATTGGCATGTAACAAAGGTTGTGAAAGGGAGGGGTCTGGCACAGGGTCTCTATATGTCTGTGATTTGTTGACAGAATCAACATCAGGATTCCATTTCAAGTTCGCAGCTGGGCTTTGATATGGAGTAGTAGAGTCTTGAAGGTGCTGATCTATTATAGGTTCATTGATAGAGATTCCTGCAGACTGTTTTCTCATGGCTTTTCTCTTCTTCTGGCTTGGCTTATTTTTGGACTTAGGGGATTGTATGCTGAAGTCTGACACTGCATGCGCTTTTCCTTTTAGAAGTCTCCTTATGGTGTCTTCATACTGATCAGTTTGGTATTCATCTGAGCTGATTATGTCACAATTCATTTCTTTCATAGTAGTATCTATGTGTGGCTCTGCAGTATTAACTGGTGCAGGGCAGTAAGGGGGGCCATCCTATGGTCAGTCAGTTGTGCTCTAGCACACTCATACAAAACATGAGGAATCCCAATCCCAGTAGGTACCCCATCCTGCAAAAAGCTAGTTTTCTCCTGACATTTCTCCATCCCTCCATCAACTTCATTAGTAGTAGATATAACAGGGGCATTATGGGAATGGGATACAGTGTTGATACCTCCAGAGGTATGAATAGAATTCAATACTTCCGGAGTTACCTGATGAGATGTAGAGGGTATACCTGACTGTGCATTTCTGGTAGTTTCTTGTGTGAGTGCAACCTCATAAGGTTGTGTAGCATTTTGCTTTGGTATGTAGATTTGCTGCTGTTGCTTCTTGTTGGCTTGGGAGTTACCTTTGAAATGTTTCTTTTTTTATGTTTTCCATTCATCATTTGGTGATGCAGTTCCCTTAGTTTAATGTTCTTTGCTCTTTTGGTGTTGCACTGCTTTTTGGTTATTGTTCTGTTCCTTTGCTACTTCATTTGTGCTGTGACTCTGCTGCCTTGCCATTTGATGACCCCTGGTCTGATTGTCTTTGATGTAGCTTGAAGTTGGGACTTGTAGATCTTTCCCTGCAACTGATATTTCTTCCTTTCTTCTCTGGTTTTCCTCATCTTTTACCTTAGTTTGGCGGGCTTGGGGTGAGTGTCCCTGATGTCTGCAGTATGTGCAATACTTTGGGAGATTGTCATATTGAATTTGAAGCCATTGACCTTCTCCATTTACATCCTCATCATATCCAAGCCATACATGAGTGGGTAAGTGTAGACATGTAATTTTTGACCCATGCGTTATAATTACCTTTAATAGTCATAGTACTTTGAGAATAATTATTGGAGCCTATTTTTGTAGGAATTTGTTTTATTATTAAACTTAATTATGTTTTAGGTACAAAATTAAAAAAATACCAAATATAGTCCCAACTTTATCTTTAACCATATTATTAAAATGGCTTATTTGAAATCAGAGTTTCAGCTTTATTCCTAGCCCAAGTTTGGTAAACTTTTGAGGCCCAAGTTCAGAATTAAAAGCCCAAAATTTCAACCCAATAACCCAGCCCACTCTTTTCCTCTCTGCCACGTATGAATAACCAAATCTGATAGAGAATATTCCACACAAACAATCCATGATTCGGGACGATCCTCACTCATTACAACAGAAATTAAGAGGATCTTCTAGAGGGGGGACGATTATTTTCTTGGGGAACAAGAATAAGAGAGGGTCTAGCAGGTGAAGGATAGGAGGATATACAGAGCAATAGAAAGAAAAAAAAATTGAAAAAAAAGAGAGGAATCAGAAGGAAGGACTTCAAGAAGGGTTCTTAGTTTGCTTTAGGTTAGTTAAAAGCTCAGAAAACCAATACCAAAAAAGGGGGATGATACGCTCAAATTACCCCTTAAGAACAGTGTAAGCGGTCGGTGTCAAATATAATTAACCCAACAAGGTTGGGGTCGAATCCCGCAGGGAATAGGTGTGAAACGTTTACTTAATTAGTGTAGTACTCAACTAAGTCGTAATTATATCTAGTAATTGTAACCGAAAGATGCATTGAATTTAAGGTTATATGAAGACTAATTGCAATATTATGAATGTAAATAATATGATTTAAAGAAACCAAGGTTGTGTCCCCCTTAATGTAGTATAATGCTATTGATATTAATATTGTATATTTCCAACGGAAGAAATTCTTGATATGCAATTGATGCCTAATTTACTACCCAATATTTTCCAATAGTTGGATAGTATGTCCTCTTTATGATTTCCCAAATACAAAAGAGTTGTGATTAAGAACAATCAATTAATGCCAAATTAAAACCCACTTATTCCTAAGCGATTTTATTAAACAAGGTTTAAAGCCTTGAGTCTTTGTTATTTACTTCTACCAAATTCTATCCCACTTTCCCAAGCAAAAATAAAATTAAATGGTGTTTGTTAATGTCTGCAACCACTAACAATTGTTTGAAGAATAAGAAGTAAATAAGTATCAATCATCCGTTGAAACTATATTTAATATCAAAATCTCAGTAACATCATACCCATCTAGGGTTCACAACCATAGCGTTTAGAATTAGCTACTCATGCTGAAAATTGAATGAGAAAGAATAGTAATTGTCATCATCTTACAAAATAGAAGGTAATTGATCCAAAAAGTTTCCAAGAATTCAAAATATCTTAAACCTCGTACTTTGTGCTCTCAATTCTGACAAGATGTCCCTCACAAAACCCTATTAAACGTATTTATAGAGGCCCAAAAATCGAGGCGAGTTCGGACTAACTTGCCCCTGATGTTAATAATGCGGACCGCATTTCTGTCGCAAAACAGAAATGTGGACCGCAAATCTTCTTCATCCGTCGCATATCTGACCCAAGAGTTTTGCCTTCATCGCATTCTGTAATTGCGTTCCGCATTGAAGAAATGCGAACCCCTTCTACATCGCAAATCCAACACTCTGTATACTGCATACTAGATTTGCGGTTGGGTTTGCGGTGTGCATGTTGATTATGCGATCGCGAAATGCGATCGCATTCTTCACCCTGACTTACACCCAAAACTCTGCTTGCGTCTGCGATTCCCCAGTGCAGGTTTGCGGTTCACATTCTACTTTTGCGGTCGCATATGCGACCACATTCTCAACATGAATAATTGCCCAGAGTTCTGTCCTCGTTTGCGATTTGGTTGTGAAATATGCGGTTCGCATGTGCTGTTTGCGACCGCATATTCACATCTGCGATGCTGTTGGATTCTTTTCTTGTCTTCAGTTGGCTTTTTGAGCTCTTTTCCGTGCTTTTGGATCCTTACACTTGATGTGCTGCAAATACACTAAAATTACATAAGTATCGATGGAATTTTCACGTAAAACAAGTTAAAATCTAAGCAAGTAGTATCAAAATGTGCCGAAATTCCCCGGCACATCAACACCCCCAACTTAAACTCTTGCTTGTCCTCAAGCAACTAAAATGATACTATCCTATTCTAGACTCTACTTACCAAACATGAACCAATACTGACTGTGGATGGTGTTTGTTGTTAATATCTCAAGTATATCTCTTTGAATACTTTACCCTCCCTGAATCATCGGTATATTCAAGGACAACCAATCAGCTTGTGAACTTTGAGCCTCAACAAAGTAACTGAAGGCTACCTTCAGCTGAATGCACTTATGCTTTACTCAAAACTCAACTTTCTATCAACCTAGCAGTTCATGTGCCCTCATTGGAAAGAAAGTCCCACTCTCACAATATTATCATGATAATACAAAGGGACTAAAGTGCAAATACACTCACTCTCAGAACAAAATTTCAAGTGTCGCCACATACCATACCATAGGCTTGCCCTTATTTTAATTCGTCACCTACTTCTAAGAACACTCGGTTGGAGATCACATAACGACTTTTTAAGCTTGTAATGTAGGTTTAAGGAAGGGTAGGATATTTAGATATGAGTGACTACATCCTCCTTGAACACTAATTATGTTTTTCTTTCTTTTTACACTTTGCTCTTTTCAACCCCACAGCCTCAATGGCGTTTAGTACCCAAAGTGGACCCGCCTTAAATACCTCTCTAATTTCCTTCAGAGCTCCATTATTGTAAATACATATATAACTATTGTCATTTTTCTTTTCTTTTTCTTTTCTCCTTTTTTTTTTCTTTGGAGCTTTCACAAATTTACATTTGCACTTTGAGGTATAAGCTCTCACCTTCACTGCATAACCTTATCCATTTCCATTTTGACCCACACACCCAACTTAGGCTTTTAGCCTCATTCTCAATGTTCAAGGAGGAACGAGTTTAAAAGAGATAATTGTTTTACAAATGGGAAAGGTTTGTAATGAGGAGGCCAAGGAAAAGGCTAAAAGGCTCAAATAGGGTACTAGTGGTATTATTTATACACAGGTAGGCTAAAAAGGCTAAAGAGGTTTCATAAATGAACAAAGAATGCCTAAGATCCTCTCTCCAACTCAGTTTAATTATAATAAGCGTCGAAAAACCAATCGGGCAAGTTCTAGATGGCAGAAGCAAACACAAAAACTATTTAAACAAAGAGCTCACACACATGGCACACAAACTGTTCGGTTAACATAGTTTACAACTTTAGAGTTAACATTTGGCCACTCGAGGCTTTCCTCATGTATAAATACATAACTCTAGGTGGACCTAGAGTTACAACATGAGCCTCAAGTTCACACAGTTGATCTGTTAAAAAGGGTATAATCTACACACAGATGCACATACTTGATACTAAAAAATTTCACCATCCCGGTCAATATGTCCCTGTGTAATAAACCCGGTTCTACTATTACACCCTTGAAAAAGAACCCGGCAAAGAAAAAACTAGAGGATTTATTGGCAAACTTAACTTTACTATCTATTTAACTACAACAACATTTATATAGAAATCATTAACCATTAATATATATTTTACAGTTACTAATGTCGCGAAACATACCAGAAAATAGATCAAATATACAGATAAGGCTACCACCCCCAACTGAAATCATGCATTATCCCCAATGCATAAGAAAAGAAGTTAGAGTGCAAGGGGCTCCCTGGGGCGCATTCGCGCTAAGAGATTCAGTAGCCTATGAGTCCTTTGAAGCTGCAGGAGGGCTGTGGGACTGAACGGGAGCTGGTGGTGGGGCTGCTGAGCTGCTAGCTTCGCCCACTAAAATTACATAAGTATCGATGGAATTTGCACGTAAAACAAGTTAAAATCTAAGCAAGTAGTATCAAAATGTGCCGAAATTCCCCGGCACATCAGGGGAGCTCGAATCCAATTTTGGCTTTCTTTCTCTTCAAAATTTCTGAAAAATCAGAAAGCAGAGGAACTCACATTTCTCCTGTCTTCAAAAACCGATTTCGATCTAGGAGGTGCTGGAGTTCGATTTAGCTGCCGGTTCGAGTTCCCATCGCGGCCCGTAGCCTTGCTGTTTGTATTGACTTTCAAACAGGCAGATACTTTTGTCGAGGTTCATTTCTCAATTCTTGCTTATTTGGTTGGTATGATTTAATTACGATAGATCTGTGGATGCTTGTTTCCAATTTGTTTATTTTGTGAAATTGATATGCTCTGATTACACCTTAGTGAATAGCGTAAAGTGATTAATGTTTGATATAATCATTTAACTAAAAAAAATTGAAACAAACAATCAAATCATCTGCGTTTGGTAGTGAATCTGCGACCGAATAACTGATATGCGGTTCGCATTTTGGACCTAATTGTCAGAAGCGTAGGGTCAATCTGTGTTCAGTGTTAAATCTGCGATCGGATAACTGATATGCGGTCCACATTTTTGACTTGATTATCGCAGATGAGATCGCATTCTTCACTTTGAATCTCGCCTAGGACTCTGTTTGGGTTTGCAATCTCCAAGTGCGATCTGCGTTCGCATACATGATTTGCGATCGCAACTAGGATTGCATTTTGACACAGGATACTGCGTAAAATTTTGTTCCAATCTGCGACCCTTATGCACAGAATGGGATTCGCATGAGGGATATGCGATAACACATCCCCATTTGCAATGATGATCTTACTCTTTTCTTGCCTTTAGTGGCTTTTTGGATCGGGTTTGGCTAAATGCGCGAAACAAAAGTTAAAAGAACAAGGACATGAACTGAGCTTTACCTTTTCTTTGTTTTAAATCTTTTTTTTATTACAGCGCTCGCTAGTATCATGCTTAGGCTGACCACACATGGGTAGGCAATACTAGGACGTTTTGTTAGTTTTTTTTTTAGGCGAGAGGTCATTCCTTAGTTAAATTTATCCGGGGAATGCCCCAGAACACTTATGTATTTGGCATTCCGAGGAATGCCCCGAGGTATTTGTATGTGAAGACAAAAGGTGAAACTCGTAGTATTTTAGTTCTGTTTTCCTTCTTTATTAGGTGGGAATGACCTCAAACCTCTTGTGTGTTTTTTTAGATAAATCCAAATGTATTAAGCGCCAAATAAATCGAGTACGCAACCGTGACTTTTTCGGGACCGGGGGAATGCCTAATACCTTCTCCACGAGTCAAATGAACCCCCTTACCCAAATCTCTGGTATGAACTTGGCCTGGAGTCTAAGTTCTAAAATGGTGGCCTGACACACCGGAATCAATTGTCAGGTGGCGACTCTAAACTTTTCTGATTAACCCATCTCTTTGTCACTTTACAAATTGGAAACCCCTTTCACGAGTTTTATTAAGCCTTTTTATCCAAAAGGGTTTAGTAAAGTCTCGCCCCCAGAAAAAAGGAGGAGTGACAGCTCTGGCGACTCTGCTGGAGAATTCTTGAATCTGCGGGTTCGAGCTAGTACTTGATTCGTTGGCTTTTAAAATGTTTGGTTGAGTTTTATGTTTTTGTTAGCTTTACTTACTTTTATTATGCTTTCATGTTTCAGTTTCTTTTATTATGCTTTCATGTTTTTGTTATTTGATAGTTGTTTATGTGTTTATGATTTTTGCTTTATATGTTTATCGCTTTATAACTGTCATCATATGCATTGCCCGGTCATATCTTTCTGCAACAAGTCTCGGAGCACGCATCACGTGCACGAACTCTTTGTTAAGTCACCCTTAACTTAGGAGGGGAAGCCGACGGACGTATGGAGTGGGTGGAAAGCTTGAGCAGCCACCATCGACCGTACGCTTTCCCCGAACTGCCTTGTTAGTGAACCCCAGACTTAGGTCAGCCTTTAGGTCATTTTATTTGCATCATGTCATTTAGATCTAGCAAGGCTCGGTCCCAGGCACCGTGTCCCTTTGTAGGAAGCCTGTCCAAATTTTGTCAAAATGGGCCCGTGGTCCAAAATGACATTTGGTCATCCTACGTGCTAAATGTTGCATTTGTGAGGGTAAGAAGGTCATTTGGCGGACTGATGTCTTGGAAAGAAGGGTGAAAATGAAACAAATGGGGGCCCTACTAGTGTTATCTTTCATATTCTTTGCCGAAAATAAAAAAAAAAGAAAAAAAAGAAAATTAAAAGAAAAAAAAGAGTCGAAAAAGAAAATTTTGCATTTTTTATTATTTTACAAAAATTCCAGAAAAAAGAAGAAGAAGAAGTCCAAGAGTCTTTACATCAAGATTCTCTACATCATTTTCCAAGAGACAAAATTTAGTTGCATCTTTCCAAATTACGCGAACCTGATTCTCGTCTTCCGGGGCGAGATACGTAGGCAACCAATATAGGGTCCGGTCTTCCTAGTAGGTCTTAGGTTCTTGGCTTCCGGGGTCGTAGCCAAATCTTGCATGTCTAGCCACTTTTGGCCACATTGGCCATTCCTGCAAAATAGGGTTATTTTTGCAAAGGTGGTCCAATTGCCCATCTTAGGATCTTGAGCCCGCTCTAAGGTTCATCCGTATCGGGTTTGCGACCCTAGCCACATTTGGCCATATCGGCTATTTTTGCAAATGGTCCATTTCCACAAATAATTCTTTAAGACCCTGATTATCGGGATATTAGAGTCATGTAGGCTTCAAGTGCAGTATATATCATGCTTAGGGGTCAACTTTGTCAAGGTTTGCATTGATAGTCACTTTCAGCCACTTAGGCCAATCTGCAAATATAGCCAAATTGTGTCTTGCATTTGTCCACTAGGAAATGTTGTGGTGTCGTAGCGGTGTTCCGAGTTGTTAACCATGTCCCCTTCATTCAGGTATGGACCCGCTTATTCGATCCAAAGTGCTGATGGTGGTAAAGATTCCTAAGAAATTGATCAAGTGGTGGAACATGTTTTCATCGTTAGAGCAGCATGAGTTGATGCATAAATTGGGTACCCTACCTTCTCTTCTTGATATCACACCCCGCCCAGAATTAGTGGAGGCAATGTTGACCTACTAGAATCCGCAAAACTTGACATTCAAATTTGGAGAGTGTGAGATGACTCCTACCTTGGCAGAAATATCCGGCCTCACCCGTTTAAGTTATATAGGCAAGAATATGATACTTCCCCGGGACCACTCTAGGAAAAGATTTCTCAATGACCTGGGCCTAAAAGATAGCAAGAATTTAAAGTGCCTCGAGCAATCTTGGAAATCTTTGGATTATTTGTTTGATATAGTTGGACCACAGGATAGTTTTGACGTCTTTTGGGACGAGTTCTGCACAACCAAAGCAAAATGACAAAGACGTCGCTTCGAAGCTTTCAGTCTCGCCTTGTTGGGATTATTGGATTTTTCATTAGATGAGAGGCACATTAGCACCCGTCTGCAGTCAGTGGTAATGGTACTATTTCATGAGAAACAACACAAAACTGTTACCGTTGTGCCAACAATCTTGGCAGAGTTGTACCGAGCCCTGAGTGAGGTTAGCGGAGGTGTCAGGTATTTTGAGGGAAGTAATCTTTTGCTACAATTATGGATGATGGAGAATTTGCACACAGCTTCCTTACTTTGCCCCATCGACCGTGCTTTGAGGGATCGGGTGATATGCATCGATCATAGGATGAAGTCTCCTAAGTTCACATACCCAATAGGTGTCACAGCTTGGATTGAGTTCCTTGGTTCGAGGACAAACGAGAATGTTTTGTGGGCCTACCTTTGGCTACCTTTAGATGATATCTTAGTAGGATGCCTCATCCAGCCTTTTCTGATACTGATGGGACTCAAGTGTGTCAGACCATACACGCCAATCACGGCAATGCGACAGTTGGGCAGACAACAAGAGGGAGCCTCCAACTTTTAACCTTCGGAGGTACATCAGGAACTTTACAATAAGCTGGTTGACGAAATCAAGTACGTGCAATATTGGAACAATGTAAAGAGGATGAAGAAAGAAACATTAGTAAAGGATATTGGCAGGCCCGAGTGTACTCAGGAGTACCTGATTTGATTACAGTCTGCCCCACCAGGGATCAGCGCCCCATTGCCAGCACAGCTTAGGGTGCGGGTGGTTCAGACAGAGGACTTTGATGAGGCATCGGATCAAGATCCCAGGGATAAGCTCGAGTCGATAAAGTCTCAGTTAGCAGAATTGGCAGCAAATGTGGAGCAGCATAGCCAATATTTGCTTAGGGTTGGTCTTCAGGAGGCAGGGGCACATGCCAGGGCCTTCGTTCCTAGCATTGGTGTTTCTCTACGAGGCATGTTACAAAGCTTGGGCACGGCAGATAGCCCAGGACCATCCCAACCAGGACAGTTGCATTCAGGAGCAGTTTAAGGATCTACCTTATTCAAATGTTTTTAAAATTGGCTCATGTCTTGTCTGGGTGTACTGAGTCTTTAGGTAGTTTCAAAGCCAGTTATAGTGTGGTCAGGTGTGTCTGGTCTTCCATCACTTTTTGGGGTTTTATCAAGTTATTTTTGCATCAAAGAGAGAAAAACGGTAAGAGGTGTTGAAAAAGAAAGAGAAAGCAAGATCGAATAAGTAAATCGGGATGATGCCATATGACCTTGCAATCCTCTCAGTCATTTTAGAACCGTTATTTGTTGCTAGGTGCATTGCACGTAATGTGATATTATTATCTGATAAATGCCCTAACGCTAACATGTTGGTTTTGTGTTGTTGTCCTTTATTATATTCTAACTTCACTCAGGAAGGTGGTTAGTTTGTTGGCATATTGGCAAGTCATCCATATAACACCCGATCAAAGCGCCAAACAACCATGGCCAGCAAGGAAACTGACACTGCAGTTGTAGACCCGCCGAGAGAGGTTGTTGAGTCGAAATCGGAATTACAAGAGGAGGTCCGGAGGTTGAAACATCAGATGGCAGAAATGTATCAAGCATGGATTAAGGGACATCCTCCACCCTCGTTCCCCACCAACTACACAAAAAATCCTGCTTCCATTCCACCACTTTCTCAATCCCAGATGGCCAATATCATTGACCTTTCCCCACAACATGCACCTGGCTTTACCCCTTATCACAATTACCCTGGCACTTCAACCCAAACTTTTCATGCTCCACCAGTCAAAACAACCTCGTACCCTGCCCCAACATCTGCTCCTATTTTTATACCCCCATCATAAACTACCCTTCATTGATCCTCTAGTGAGCCCGCATTCCTTGCCCCGGATGCCCATTACCATGCACCGGAGCCCACTTTCAAAGTCCGAGACCCTTACTCCTACACCCACCTGTTTGAGCCTCATGTTGAGACTGACAAACCACCTAAGAACGCAGAGCAGGAAGAGATGTTTAGGAAGCTACAGAGTCTCGAGCAATCATTGAGAAATATGCAAGGGTTGGGAAACCGGGTGTGTGTGGCCTATAAGGATCTATGTTTGTTTCCTGATGTCCAACTAACCGCCGGGTTCAAGATGCCCAAATTCGACTTGTATGACGGACATGGGGATCCTATTGCTCATCTAAGGGGTTATTGTAGCAAAATGAGAGGCGCCGGAGGAAAAGATGAATTACTAGTGGCCTACTTCAGCCAAAGTTTGAGTGGGGCAGCTTTAGAATGGTACATCCGCCAAGACATTAACAGGTGGTATACTTGGGATGATATGGCTCAGGCCTTCGCCCGACATTTCCAATACAACATAGACATTGTACCGGACTGCCTATCTCTGACCAAGATGGAAAAGAAATCCAATGAAAGCTTTAGGGAATATGGGTTCCAATGGAGAGAGCAAGCTGCACGAGTCAATCCTCCGATGGAAGAAGACGAGATGGTTAAATACTTCGTTCAAGCCCTGGAGCCCACTTACTATGGACACTTGATCTCAACCATTGGCAAATCTTTCAATGATGTGGTAAAGATGGGAGAAATGGTGGAAGAAGGGCTCAAGTCTAGTAAGATCATGAGTTATTCTGCTATAAAAGCAACCACTCAGGCAATCAAGAGTGGTACCAGAAGTTTGCTAGGCAAGAAGAAGAAGGAAGATGTCGCTATGGTTGTCTCCGGATCATGGCAGGGCCAGAGAGGTTCACCTCACCAATACACCCATCCTCGACCTCGACCTCAAACTTACACCCAAGCTCCATATAACGCCCCTCAACATTACTATCCCCCGCAAAACCCCCAAGACTTAGCCAGACCACCCCAATATTTCGTTCACCATGCCCAGTCGTATGCCCAACCCCCTCCTTACCCACAATGGCGTGCCCCTGTCCCACATAATACCTATCCAGCTCCACAAAATGCCTATCCATTTCCACAATCTTATCAAAACCCCAACGGTTCATCTTTTCGACCAAAACCAGAGTATAGGAGAGAAAGGCAACAGTGGAAACAAACTTTTACCCCGCTTGGAGAATCCTATGCCAGTCTATTCCAAAGGTTAAGGCAGTTGGACGTCTTGAGGCCAATCGAGTCAAAAATACCAAACCCTCCTCCAAAGAACCTCGATATTCCCTAAGATGTGCTTATTGTTCTGATGCCCCAGGCCATGACATAAAAAAGTGTTGGAATTTAAAACGGGCGATCCAAGAACTCATTAATACAAACCAAATCGTAGTCCAAACAGACACCCCAAACATTAACAAAAACCCTTTCCCTGCCCATAAAGAGACACATATGATTGAAGTAGTTTACAAGGACGGGGAACCCAAGAAGTCTTATAAGTCTGTCATGATGATTCGGGCCAATGAAAAAAATTTGGTCAAGGATCCAAACTCCACCAAAGCAAAGCCCGTGATAGTTGAAGGGGCAACAGAAAAGCCGAGGCCGCTCAATTTGAAACCACCAGTGTTGGTCGTGAAAGGGATACCAAAAGATATTGAGGCCAGTCCAGAAAATTCAAAAGTGATAGTACCATGGATTTCAAGTAAGCCTGTCCTAGTTGTGAAAGGGGCTCCTATTACCCCTATCATCATTAAACCATGTAACCCAACCGCGGTGGTTGATACCAAGGCTGTTCCGTGGAATTACAAGCAAGTGATAGTGACATACAAAGGAAAAGAAGTGGAGGAAGAAGTAAATGAGACTGGAGGATTGACTCGCTCTGGGAGATATTTTGCCCCAGAAGAGTTAAGGAAAGTTAAGCCATTCAAAGAGAGTCAATTGCCAGTAAAGAAACCGATTATCGAGGAAGAGGCTCAGGAATTCTTGAGGAAGATGAAGGGACAGAGGAAAACACCAGCTCGAATTTCTCTTTTGTCTCTGCTAATACACTCAGATGAACATTGCAGGCTCTTAATGAAGATTTTAAATGAGGCACATGTTCCTGATAAGATCACAGTAAACCACTTGGAAAAGATAGCTGGCAAGATTTTCGAAGCAAACAGGATTACTTTCTCAGATGACGAACTTCCTATCGAGGGTACGGAACACAACCGAGCTCTTTATCTCACAGTGAAGTGCGAAGATGCTGTTGTCTCGAGGGTTTTAGTTGACAATGGCTCTAGTGAAAATATTTATCCTTTGTCTACTCTGCAAAAACTAAAGATTGGCACTGAAAGGATCCGCTTGAACAGTGTATGCGTTCGAGACTTTGATGGGGGAGGTAAAGACTCCGTTGGAGACATAATGCGTGAATTGTCGATAGGGCCAATTGAGTTACCATGGAATTCCAAGTGTTAGATGTGGCCGTCTCCTACAATCTGTTGTTGGGAAGGCCTTGGATACATTGCTGCAAAGGCAGTCCCGTCCTCTCTGCATCAAATGGTTAAATTCGAATGGGACAGGCAAGAAATAGTTGTGCACGGTGAGGAAGATTTGCCAGCTTGCAATGACACAATTGTTCCGTTTGTTGAAGCTGAAGATGATAAGGGACCTTGGGTCTTTCAAAGTTGAGAAACAGTGTCTGTTGATAAGATCACTGAAGGAAAATGCATTCCGGGTCCCAAGTTATCCTCCGCATCTGTCATGGTTGCGAATGAAATGTTGAAGAATGGTTTTGTGCCGAGCAAGGGTCTGGGATCATCTCTGCAAGGTATTGTGCATCCAATATGCCCTAATGGGAATTATGGTACGTTTGGTTTGGGATTCACACCCACAGAAGAGGACATGAAAAGGTTTAAGAATCCAAAACAGAAGGTATGGTCACTCTCCAAGCCAGTCCCACACATTTCCAAGTCTTTTGTCAAACCAGGAGTCGAAAAACCTCCAACCTCCTTAATCCCAGAACCTGTGGTCAATGTTGATGAAGAGATAACCAAGGGGTTCCGAAGTCTTTTCAAAGAGGTCAATATGGTAGAGGTTGGTGAAGGCTCTAGTAAAGTAGATGTGCAGTTTGTTGGTCCGAACGTGAAGCTTAGCAATTGGGAAGTTACTCCTCTCCCCACCAGGAAGGAGTTTTGGTAGTTTGCTTTATTTCCTTTTCTGTTGTCCGGATTGTTCCAGGGTTGTAATCCAGATTTTTAGTTTTGCTTATTCTGGCACTCAAACCTTTCTATCCTTTTATTTTCAATGAAATGCAATTTCCCGTTTTCCGTCATTCCTAATAATTTTTTGTTTTGTTTTGTTCTTTTGTACAGTTCTTTTTATGCTGGTTGCAATGACATGACGTGCATGAGGAATTTTCAGCCAATTTTTAAAAGCCAATCTAATTCTGAAATAACAATCCAAGAAGTAGAATATGATGATGGAATAGAATATGATGAAGAAGCAGCATTTGAGCAAATCAGTAAAGAGCTAAAACAATTTGAAGAAAAACCGAGACCTAATTTGAGTGAGACTGAAGCAATCAATTTAGGGGACCGGGATGATGTTAGGGAAACCAAGATAAGTGTGCATCTAGAACAACTAGTGAAGGAGGAAATAATCAAAACATTGTTCGAATTCAAAGATGTCTTTGCCTGGTCATATGACGAGATGCCGGGTTTGAGCACTGATCTGGTAGTCCATAAATTGCTAACTGATCCAGCATTTCTCCCCGTCAAGCTAAAGTTGCGAAAGTTCAAGCCCGATATGAGTATGAAGATCAAAGAAGAAATCACAAAGCAGCTCACTACAAGGGTCATTCGGGTCACTCAATATCCTATTTGATTAGCCAATGTTGTGCCAGTACCAAAGAAGGATGGTAAGACCAGGGTCTGTGTTGATTACCGTGATCTCAACAAAGCAAGCCCAAAGGATGATTTTCCATTGCCCAACATTCACATTCTGATCGATAATTGTGCCAAGCATGAGATTGGGTCTTCTGTGGACTGTTACGCGGGGTATCATCAGATCTTGATGGATGAGGAAGATGCAGAAAAGACAGCATTCATCATGTCATGGGGAACGTATTGTTATCGAGTAATGCTATTTGGTTTGAAGAATGCTGGAGCAACTTACATGAGGGCAATGACCACAATGTTTCATGACATGATACATAAAGAGATTGAGGTTTATGTAGATGATGTGATCATAAAGTCAAAGAAGCAGTCTGACCATGTCAAAGACCTGAGAAAGTTTTTCCAAAGGCTCCGCAGGTATAATCTCAAGCTCAATCCAGCAAAATGTGCATTTGGTGTCCCGTCCGGTAAACTGCTGGGTTTCGTGGTCAGTCGACGCGGTATTGAGTTGGACCCGTCAAAGATCAAAGCCATTCAAGAATTACCGCCGCCAAAGAACAAAATAGAGGTGATGAGCCTGCTTGGAAGGTTAAATTACATCAGCAGATTTATTGCTCAACTCACGACAACCTGTGAGCCCATTTTTAAGATGCTGAAGAAGAATGCTGCAGCCGAGTGGACTGACGAGTGTCAAGAAGCATTTGATAAGATCAAGAGGTACTTGTCGAACCCACTAGTGTTGGTCCCACCAGAGCCTAGAAGACCTTTAATTCTCTATTTGACAGTCTTGGACAATTCTTTTGGTTGCATGTTGGGTCAACATGATATCACGGGAAAGAAGGAGCAAGCAATCTATTATCTCAGTAAGAAGTTCACTCCCTATGAAGTTAAGTACACACTGCTTGAGAGGACATGTTGCGCCTAGACTTGGATGGCGCAAAAGTTGAAGCATTATCTGTCCTCCCACACTACTTATCTCATTTCTCGCATGGATCCTCTGAAGTATATCTTTCAGAAGTATATGCCCATGGGAAGACTTGCCAAGTGGCAGATCTTACTTGTAGAATTTGATATCATCTATGTGACTCGGACCGCGATGAAAGCCCAAGCCTTGGCCGAGAATCCGTCGGATGATGAATACAAGCCATTGAAGACTTATTTTCCTGATGAAGAGGTCATGTATGTTGACGAGGTTACCCACAATGAAAATCCAGGTTGGAAACTTTTCTTTGATTGAGCTGCTAACATTAATGGGGTCGGAATAGGGGCTGTACTTATCTCTGAAACAGTGCAACACTACCTTGTAATAGCCTCGCTTCGATTTTATTGCACCAACAACATGGCTGAGTACGAAGCATGCATTCTGGGTTTGAGGTTAGCTATAGACATGGGAGTCCAGGAGATACTTGTTCTGGGAGACTCAGATCTTCTGGTCCACCAAATTCAAGGAGAATGGGAAACTCGAGCTCATACCTTATCGACAGTACTTGCATGATCTCTGTCAATGCTTCAGGTCAGTTGAATTTAGACATATTCCCAGGATTCATAATGAGATTGCTGATGCCTTGGCCACCCTAGCATCAATGTTACATCATCCAGACAAGGTTTATGTTGACCCCATACATATCCAAGTTCATGATCAACATGCCTATTATAATATAGTGGAAGAGGAAATCGATGGCGAGCCTTGGTTCCATGATATCAAGGAATATATCAGGTCAGGGGTATATCCAGTATATGCTACAGGTGACCAAAAGAGAACCATTCGACGTCTGGCTAGTGGGTTTTTCTTGAACGGAGGAATCTTGTATAACAGGACTCCGGATTTAGGATTGCTGAGGTGCGTAGATGCTAAAGAAGCTTCAATTATCATGGCCGAAGTACATTCTGGAGTTTGCGGTCCACATATGAATGGGTATGTATTGGCAAAGAAGGTACTTCGAGCAGGTTACTATTGGCTCACCATGGAACGAGATTGTATCAGCTTTGTTCGCAAGTGTCATCAATGCCAGGTACACGGTGATTTGATTCATTCTCCTCCATCTGAGTTACACACAATGTCTGCACCTTGGCCCTTTGTTGCTTGGGGCATGGATGTCATTGGGCCAATTGAGCCGGCAACATCAAATGGGCATAGGTTTATTCTGGTGGCCATTGATTACTTTACCAAGTGGGTCGAAGCTATAACTTTCAAGTCCGTAACCAAGAAGGCAGTGGTGGATTTTGTTAATTCAAACATCATTTTTCGATTCAGAATCCCCAAGGTGATCATTACAGACAACGCTACTAATCTCAACAGTCATCTGATGAAAGAGGTATGCCAACAGTTCAAGATTATGCATCGAAACTCCACTCCGTATCGCCCCATGGCAAATGGAGCTGTCGAAGCGGCCAACAAGAATATAAAGAAGATACTTCGTAAGATGGTGCAGGGTTCTCAACAATGGAATGAAAAGTTTCCTTTTGCATTACTGGGTTATCGCACTACAGTTCGCACCTCAGTGGGTGCAACTCCTTATCTGCTGGTATATGGAACTGAGGCAGTTATACCCGCGGAAGTTGAGATTCTATCCCTTCGGATCGTTGCAGAAGACGAAATTGATGATGACGAGTGGGTCAAAACTCGGCTCGAACAGTTGAATCTGATTGATGAGAAAAGATTGGTTGCAGTATGTCATGGTCAATTGTATAAGAAAAGAATGACCACAGCACACAACAAAAGGGTGCGCCCTCGGAGATTTGAAGTGGGCCAGATGGTATTGAAACATATCCTTCCTTACCAGGCGGAAGCTAAAGGGAAATTCTCCCCAAACTGGTAGGGACCATTCGTTGTGACGAGAGTGTTGCCTAATGGTGCCTTGCACTTAACAGACATGGAAGACAAATGTGCAGATATGGCTATCAATTATGATACCGTTAAGAGGTACTATGTATGATCTCTTTGCTCATTTTCAATTGTATCGTGTACTTGGCATGTTTAAAGTTTGAAATGACGAAGGCATTTTATTCCGCTACCCAAACACTTTCATCCTTCGATACCCCTTTTGAGCATTACTTATTTTCTTTCATATCCCTCTTTTGGAATCAGTAGTAGAGAAAAATGAAAAAAGAATAAGAAGAAGAAGAAGAAAAGAAAGAAAAGAGAAGAAAGAAAGAAAAGAAAAAAAAAACGAAAAAGAAAAAGAAAAAGAGAAAAAAAAGAGAGAAGAAAAAGAAAAAAAAAAGAAAAAAAAAAGAAGAAGAAGAAAGAAAGAAACAAACGAAAGGAAAAGAGTTTGAACTACGTTCGACCTGATTCCTTTTAAGGATACGTAGGCAGCCTTATGGTTCGGTCTCATCAAAATAAAAATGAAAAATCCCCGCAGACCCCAAAGAAACTGGGGCAGAAGTTTTTGAATTCGAAAGATTTGATTCCAAAAGTTGTAATTTTATCCCTATTTTTATCTTGAATTATTTTGAGCCTTCATGCCGCCCTTTCTTTCTAACCCTGTCCAAAAGCCAACATTACGGTCCAAAGAAAGACCTTCCGATCAATCTTTGAGGATGCCGGGTCAAGCAAGATAGAGACATGATTGGCATCAGGGGCAACACTCCATTCATGAGGTAAAAGAAATTTAAAATGAGAGAGTCTTATTGGTGAAAACCCTCAAGGGCACCATAAGGTGATGGTGAGATGAGAGATAATTTAAAACGAGAGAGTCTTATTGGTGAAAACCCTCACGGGCACTATAAGGCGACGGTGAGTTGGAAAAGGATGGTCCCCAAGGTATGGATTTATGCCGTGATCTGAGTATGTTTGGTTGGACGGATTAAGCTGATCAATCCAAATTGCATGTCATGATCATTGGAGCTGGCTATCTCCCTCAGATAAGTCTTTCTTTCCTAAATTCCCTTCATCTGTGTTTAGGATTTGCCTTTTGTTCCTTTTTGACCAAAATCATTACACTTTACTTTTTTGAGTCCATTTTCATGAATTTCCTTCGAATTAGCCCATGCTGAATAAGTTGGAAAGTATTTCAAAGCTTACTACCAGCTTCTAAATTGCACAAAACTGAACTCGGCCAAGCATATCACAAGGGACATAATTTAGAATGAGCGGTATGCAGATAACCGAAGTTTAGGCAATAAGGTGATTCTTGAGTTTTGGAAAATACAAGGATGCAGCCGCGTCCAGAATAAAAATGCAATGCAATAGGTAAGGATAAGAGATTCGGGTCATTCAGAGATTGTGCGATCCGGTCCCAATCAAAGGTCAAACAACTCTTTGGTTGTTCAAAGCAGCTGATCAGGATGAAGCATGGCAGTCAGCAGAAGTAGATCCCCAGCAGAGTTAAAACTTGAATTTACTCCCCAGCAGAAGCAGACCCCAGCAATGACGCCACAAACTAACCACCACATTTTTCAAACTAACAAGATTTTATTTATCTGAAACAGGAAGCATGAAAATTTGTCAATCCACAAAGCCCTCTTGTGAAGAAGACATGGCTCGGGAGGCAAAAGTTTCTATTCAAGAATTCCCTAAGAGAGAGCATGGCTCAGGTAAATTCGTGTTCGGCTTTTCAGGACCCTCCTGGATAATATGAATTTGTTTTAAATTTTCAGGACCCTCTTGGATAATGGGAATTAGCTTTATATTTTCAGGACCCTCCTGGATAATGGGAATTAGCCTTAAATTTTCAGGACCCTCCTGGATAATGGGAATTAGCTTTAAATTCTCAGGACCCTCCTGAATAATGGGATTTAGTTTAAATTTCTCAGGACCCTCCTGGATAATGGGATTTAGTTTTTAAATTTCTCAGGACCCTCCTGGATAATGGGATTTAATTTTTAAAATTTCTCAGGACCCTCCTGGATAATGGGATTTAATTTTTAAAATTTCTCAGGACCCTCCTGGATAATGGGATTTAGCTTTGAAGTTCTTAGAAGTTTTTAGGTAACATAAATCGATTAATCCCCGCAGATATGCCCAGGTTCCAAACTGGGGCAGAAAAGTTCTTTTATTTTGTTTGCTTTATTGTAAAATCAGGCGCCCACCTGGATAACGAGGGAATACATTTAAGTTTTAGCAATCAGGCACCCACCTGGATAACGAGGGAATACATTTCAAGTTTTTCCCACCTGGATAACGAGGGAATACATTCAAATTTTAGCAATCAAGCGCGCACCTGGATAACGAGGGAATACATTCAAGTTTTTAGTAATCAGGCACCCACCTGGAAAACGAGGGAATTCATTTCAGAGTCACTTTAAATCCACAAACATAAGAAACATCAGGAGCCTGCCTGAAGAACAGTTTCCATCTTTTCCAACTCTATATTGAAGATCGAGTAGAAATTCAAGGAAGATTCAAGACAAGAAGTAAATAGGATGTTGTATTTCCTTCTGATGTAATCTTTCCTTTATTTTTGATGTAATGGCAGGAACCGCGAACCGGAACCTCGACGGCACTTCACTCGACTCCCTACCTCGGCACTCCACTGCCATTCTCACTTACGAACTACACGTGGCCTGATTTCTTTGTAACCAAGGATATGTAGGCAGCTCAAATACTAGGGCTCGGTCACATTCTCTTTCCTTTTAATTTTGGTTTCCCCAAGCAGAGGTCGGGTCAAAAACATGTCTTGTTGTTCTTTGTCTGAAAACACTCCGTGTTTCCTGTCAAAAAGGGGCAGCTGTAGACTTGTAATTTTTGACCCACGCGTCATAATTACCTTTAATAGTCATAGTACTTTTAGAATAATTATTGGAGCCTATTTTTGTAGGAATTTGTTTTATTATTAAACTTAATTATGTTTTAGGTACAAAATTGAAAAAATACCAAATATAGTCCCAACTTTATCTTTAACCATATTATTAAAATGGCTTATTTGAAATCAGAGTTTCAGCTTTATTCCTAGCCCAAGTTTGGTAAACTTTTGAGGCCTAAGTTCAGAATTCAAAGCCCAAAATTTCAACCCAATAACCCAGCCCACTCTTTTCCTCTCTGCCACGTATGAATGACCAACTCTGACAGAGAATATCTCCACACAAACAATCCATGATTCGGGACGATCCTCACTCATTACAACAGAAATTGAGAGGATCTTCTAGAGGGGGGACGGTTATTTTCTTGGGGAACATGAATAAGAGAGGGTCTAGCAGGTGAAGGATAGGAGGATATACAGAGCAATAGAAAGAAAAAAAAATCAAAAAAAAAGAGAGGAATCAGAAGGAAGGACTTCAAGAAGGGTTCTTAGTTTGCTTTAGGTTAGTTAAAAGCTCAGAAAACCAACACCAAAAAAGGGGGAGTTCGAATCCATTTTTGGCTTTCTTTCTCTTCAAAATTTTCAAAAAACCAGAAAGCAGAGGAACTCACATTTCTCCTGTCTTCAAAAACCGATTTCGATCGAGGAGGTGCTGGAGTTCAATTTAGCTGCCGGTTCGAGTTCCCATCGCGGCCCGTAGCCTTGTTGTTTGTATTGACTTTCAAACCAGCAGATACTTTCGTCCAGGTTCATTTCTCAATTCTTGCTTATTTGGTTGGTATGATTTAAATACGATAGATCTGTGGATGCTTGTTTCCAATTTGCTTATTTCGTAAAATTGATATGCTCTGATTACACCTTAGTGAATAGCGTAAAGTGATTGATGTTTGATATAATCATTTAACAAAAAAAATCAAAACAAACTATCAAATCATCTGTGTTTGGTAACGAATCTGCGACCGCATAACTGATATGCGGTTCGCATATTGGACCTAATTGTCAGAAGCTTAGGGTCAATATGTGTTCAGTGTTAAATTTGCGACCGCATAACTGATATGCGGTCCGTATTTTTGACTTGATTATCGCAGATGAGATCGCATTCTTGACTTTGAATCTCGCCCAGGACTCTGTTTGGGTTAACAATCTCCAAGTGCGATCTGCGGTTCGCATACATGATTTGCGATCGCAAATAGGATCGCATTTTGACACAGGATACTGCGTAAAATTTTGTTCCAATCTGCGACCCTTATGCACAGAATGCGATTCGCATGAGGGATATGCGACAGCACATCCCCATTTGCAATGATGATCTTACTCTTTTCTTGTCTTTAGTGGCTATTTGGACTGGGCTTGGCTAAATGCGTGAAACAAAAGTTAAAAGAACAAGGACGTGAACTAAGCTTTACCTTTTCTTGTTTTAAATCTTTTTTTTTTTATCACAACGCTCGCTAGTATCATGCTTAGGCCGACCACACATAGGTAGGCAATACTAGGACGTTTTGTTAGTTTTTTTTTTAGGTGAGAGGTCATTCCTTAGTTAAATTTATCGGGGGAATGCCCTGGAAGACTTATGTATTTGACATTCCGGGGAATGCCCCGAGGTATTTGTATGTGAAGACAAAAGGTGAAACTCGTAGTATCTTAGTTCTGTTTTCCTTCTTTATTAGGTGGGAATGACCTCAAACCTCTTGTGTATTTTTTTTTATCTCAATCCAAATGTATTAAGAGCCAACTAAATCGAGTATGCAACCGTGACTTTCGCGGGACCCGGGGAATGCCTAATACCTTCTCCCTTTATTTTATAGCCAAATGGAATTTTCCCCTTTACCCAATGCATAAAAGACTCCCCCCTCTTGTCTCCAAGAATGTCTTGTTCTCCAAAAAATAATAGACTCCTTTTTATCTTTTCCTTCTTTTATCCAATCTCACTTTTGACTACAATATAATAGAATTCCTACTTTCTTTTCTCTCATTTAACCAAAAGATAAAAAACTCATCTAGTCATTTCAATAAAGTAAATAATATGTATAGGGTCTGGCTGAAATTTAGGTCCATATTAAAAATAATTCTACCGGCCTCCATGTTTTGATATTGTTTACCCTCAAAATCGGATAACAATTGAATTTATTCGCGGTTTTAAGGATATGTGATCTAATTTGATACGAAAATGAGAAACCAAATTGAAATTAAAATTAATGATAGAAAATGAATGTAAACCACACAAGTTGGGCAGTGTTGGCCTTGTAGGTTGATTGCCCTTGGGCCAAGAAACGTTGCAATTGGGATCAGAAAAAGAATAATCAGACAGTAATCGCTAAAGAGATCAGTATATTGCTCTTTTTAATGATAAGGAATCTCCACCTACAAATAATTAGACCCCCTTTATATAGTTGGGGAATCCTACTTTAGGTACGATTCTGTATAAGGTAAAAAAATCTCCTGATTTGCTAAGTAAGCGATTCCATTGATTCGTGTCGAGATTTCCACAGTGATGCTCGACTTGTTATGGATATTTTAGCTTTCCGTTATTTTGGTTCGACGATCTTTCCTCGAGCATGTTCGGGGTCAGGGTCGGTTCTGAATCACAGGCTCAGAGTTCTCGATGACAGACGTTCTAACCTCTTGTTCTGCTTCGATGAAGCTCGGGGTCAATCTTCAACCCTTTGCGTTCCCAGCCCGATTTGCCGTGCACTAATCGACCGATTTCAATCGTATACAGATAGTCCCCTCATTTTTCAGAGAGTAATGACGAGAAATGATATGAGCCTCAGTTCTCACCATACGAGCTCCTGATTCTTGCTCTGACGAGTGATGACAGACTCATGACCTAAGTGATACGAGTAGTAGAAACGTCTCATCGGTGCAGCCTTTAAAGCATTAAATGCGAGTCAGTTAACAGTCTGTCGTTTCAGGAGGTGAACCGCCGTTTTGAGAAACTATAAATACCCTCCTTATCCATTCTTTGGAACCTTCACATTCAAATACTTGTGTTTTTAAAGAAACATCATCAATCTCATCTTTAAAACCTCTTGTTTGCTGGTTTTCTGAAAGCCTTCGTAAGCTATCTGCGAATTATATCATCTTTTTTCTTCCTCTTCTATCCAAAAGTAATGGCAAAGACCTCAAAATACGTTCCCCAAAATGAAATTTCCTCTTCCTCGAAACCGACTGGGAACATTTTGCTTGTTGTTACTGAGGAATCAATACCAGAACCTCTCCTAAAAATGTTCGTCCCCTCGGGGTGTCCAATCGGAGCCGATTTCAGGGTTGAGAAAACTTCCTCGATACCGAGCCGGTGTGAATCGGTCTCGAGGTACGTCTGTTCGGTCACCGATAGTGTTCTCGATAAGGTTAAGGAGGACTTCAACTGGATCGGTAAGTGCATGGTGGTTCCCACGCCCGAGGAAGCAATCACTACTCACATGGACAGTTTTTTGAGCTTTTACACTTATTCCTTCACGTTGGGCCACTTGAACCCCGTCATCATCACCTTTTGTAAAAGGTACTAGGTGACGCTAGGCCAGATTCATCCCTCCTTCTGGAGGATAGATATCCTCCTCCACTTTTTTGTAAATAAGATTGAAGGGTGTCCTTTCAACATTGATCACCTCATGCATCCGTACAGTCCCCAAATCTATCGAGAGGGGCTAATAAAACTTGCCCGTCGGGTCAGTAAGGCCCCGTTCTCAAGCATCGACAAGGATTAGGACCAAGGTTGGTTGGGCCAATTTGTTCGAGTGAAAACATCAGACCTCATCCCGGCCGAGGACATGCCATTCCCTAAAAAATTGAACATGAAGCGTAAGTATACCTTTGCCTTTAGGAATTTGTTCATCATTTCTTTTTTGTTCTTCTTCTTATTAATGTTCTATGATGCAGCCATCACTCGAATGCCGAATGAAGTTCCTGGACTTAAGGAATGGTTTGAGGGGATCATTTCTCAAAATCCATATTTCGAGCGCGCATGGCGTGAGCTTCCGAAGGGCCGATGGGAGGTGCAGTCTCATGGTGAGATTTTCTCTTTAAATTACACTCCACTTAATTCTTACGCCATCGATTTCTGACTTGCTTTGCTTCTCCTTTGCAAGTTTATCAAAAGATGTTGAGATGAGGCCCCCGCCCGTGGATGATGATACATACGTCGAGCCCCTTGCTTTGAACCAAGATAAAGTGAACAAAAGGAAAAGGGCTTCGAGCTCTCCGGGCTTCGAGCTCTCCGGGCTTCGAGAAGAAGAGACCAAAGAAAAGATTGGCGTGTAAGCCCAAAGGAAGTGCCAGCGGTCGATCATTGTCTCCGGACATGGACCATCGATAGAGGGATGAGTCCTAGGGAGAGGATGAAGACTTTGACCTAGTGGCCTGTGTGCCGTCCCAGCTCGAAGGGCAAGAAGCCTCCGAATCAGGGGTCGGTGAATCTGATGTTTATCAAGTCGGGGAAGTCGAGGTAGGAGCAGGAGCTACGACTTCCCTTGATGCGAGGAAAACGTCGCAGGGAGAAATTGGTCCGACTGAGATTGTTGATTCGCTTTCATTCATAGAGTTGATGTTTAATGAGGCCCAAGTTGCAAAAGAATGCCCCCTCGAGGAAGTCCATAGATCGAAAGACCCTTTCCGTGGTTTTTTCGATGGTGTGGACTCGATGGCCACAGAGGATGCTATTGGGTTTGGTGATTTAGAGATACCAAGGAAGAGCTCATCCTTTGAAACATGTGGGACTTCTTTTTGTCCGAAATTGGTCGATCGATTCCCTGCCCCGAGCGCATATCCTGATCGAAAATGCACTATTGTTTTTTCCCTTCCCGAGGATGCCCGGGTTCTTTTCGCCCCCGTAGGGGTGGCCAGTTACCTTTGGTGCTTAGTTACCGAAGAAGATCAAGCCAAAATGAATGAGGTGGAAGCACTCTGCCTGTTCAACGAAGCTCAACAGGTGTTGAATCGGGTAACTCGGGATATCCTTTATTATGTACTTAGATTTTATCGTAAGCAATCGTAACATTTTCCTTTGTGCTTGCAGGCCTCGCTACTTCATCACGAGGCTTTTCTCCGATACCGGGAAGAGTTTAAACGCCACGAGGCCGAGACTCGGGAACGTATTTAGAAGAAAGACACCATTAAACTTATCAATGAATTGCTCGAAGAAGAGGCTAAGAGCCTCCGTGCAGAGCTGGAGGTTGCTCGGAAGGATCATGCTGACTTGGTCGAGCAGGTAAAAGTTTTCAAAGTGAGTGATGACAAATTTGATTCAGTGACTGATGGTCAAAATAGGCAGGTCCAGCAGAAACTCAATCAGATCGATCAACTTAGAACTGAGATGGATGTGGTTAAAGCTGAGGCTGATGAATGAAAGGGCAAGATGGATTGTCTAGCCACAGAAAAAGAGGTAGCTCAGACACAACTAAGTTCAGTAGAAACCCAGCTAAGAGCGACAAAGGAGAAAGTCGAGACCCAGACCAAAAGGGCCGAGGAACTTCAATCCCGGGTTGGTTTGGTTGTCCCAGATCGAGATAATCTAGCGAGGGAGCTTAAAATGGCCAAGTCAGAAGCTGCCGTGATCAAAGCCGAAGCAGATGAAATGGTGGCTCAGTACAAGGCTGATGCCGAGGTGGCTCAAGACCAATCAAAAAGTATGGTCGAGCATATGAAGTGGCACTACCGTAGGCAGGTGATACGCTCAAATTACACCTTAATAAATAGTGTAAGCGGTCGATGTCAAATATAATAACCCAATAAGGTTGGGGTCGAATCCCACACGGAATAGGTGTGAAAAGTTTACTTGATTAGCGTAATACTCAACTACTGTCGTAATTCTATCCAGGTAATCGTAACAAAAGTATGAATTGAATTTAGTTTTAAATAAAGTATAATCGCAATATTGAGAATATGAATAATATGATAAAAGAAACCAAGGTTGTGTCCCCCTTAATGAAGTGTAATGCTATCGATGTCGATATGATATGTTTCTAACGGAAGAATCTTTTGATAAGCAATTGATGTCTAATTGACTACCCAATATTTTCCAATAGTTGGGTAATATTTCCTCTTTATGATTTTTCCAAATATAAAAGAGTTGTAATTAAGAACAATCAATTTTATGCCAAATTAAAACCCACTTATTCCTAAGCAATTTTATTAAACAAGGTTTAAAGCCTTGAGTCTTTGATATTTACTTCTACCAAATTCTACCCCACTTTCCCAAGCAAAGATGGAATTTAATGGCGTTTGTTAATCTTTGCAACCACCAACAATGATTAAGGAATGAGAAGTAAATAAATATCAATCAACCGCTAAATATATATTCAATATCAAACACCCAATAACATCACACCAATTTAGGGTTCACAACCTTAGTGTTTAAAATTAGCTACTCATACTAAAATCTGAAATCAAAAGAATATTAATTTTCATGACGCTTACAAAGTAGAAGATTATTGACCCAAAAGCTTCCAAGGAATAAGAATATTCAAGCCTTGTACTTTCTGCTCCAAAGTCTGACAAGATAGACCCCACATAACCCTAGTAGACCTATTTATAGAGGCCCAAAAATCGAGTTAAAAATTCAGACTGATCTGCCCCGAAGTAAAAAATGCGACCGCATTTCAATCGCATAACAGAAATGTGGTCCGCAATTTTGACACGTCTGTCGCAGATTTCAACCCTAGGTTTGCCTTCATCGCATCCACGGTTTGCGGTCCGCATTGTAGAAATGCGACTGCATCTTGCATCGCGGTTTCTTCCTTCAGTAGACTTCGTGCTTAGTTTGTGGTCGATTCTGCGTGTCGCATACCAGTTATGCAATCGCAGATGCGATCGCATTTCTGACTTTGAACTTCGCCAGGACTCTGCTTTGGTCTGTGCTTGATACGCTCAAATTACACCTTAACAAACAGTGTAAGCGGTCGGTGTCAAATATAGTAACCTAAAAAGGTTGGGGTCGAATCCCACAGGGAATAGGTGTGAAACATTTACTTAATTAGTGTAGTACTCAACTCAGTCGTAATTCTATCAAGTAATCGTAACAGAAAGATGTATTGAATTTAAGGTTGAATGAAAACTAATTCTAGTACTATGAATATGAATAATAGAATTAAAGAAACCAAGGTAGTGTCCCCCTTTTTGTAGTATAATGCTATCGATATTAATATTATATATTTCGAACGGAAGAATCTCTCGATATGCAATTGATGCCTATTGACTACCCAATATTTTTCAATAGTTGGGTAATATTTCCTCTTTATGATTTTTCCAAATATAAAAGAGTTGTGATTAAGAACAATCAATTAATGCCAAATTAAAACCCACTTATTCCTAAGCGATTTTAAACAAGGTTTAAAGCCTTGATTCTTTGTTATTTACTTCTACCAAATTCTACCCCACTTTCCCAAGCAAAGGTAGAATTAAATGGCGTTTGCTAATTGCAACCACCAACAATTGTTTGAAGAATAAGAAGTAAATAAATATCAATCAACCGTTGAAATTATATTCAATATCAAAATTCCAGTAACATCATACTCACCTAGGGTTCACAACCTTAGCGTTTAGAATTAGCTACTCATGCTGAAAACTGAATGTGAAGGAATAGTAATTTTCATAAGCTTAGAAAGTAGAAGGTAATTGATCCAAAAGCTTCCGAGAAATTAAATAAGTCAAGCCTAGTACTTTATGCTCTCAATTCTGACAAGATAGTCCCCATAAAACCCTATTAAACCTATTTATAGAGGCCCAAAAATTGAGGCGAAGTTCGGACTAATTTGCCCCTGATGTCAATAATGTGACCGCATTTCTGTCGCATAACAGAAATGCGGTCCGCAAATCTTCTACGTCCGTCGCATATTTAACCCAAGGATTTTGCCTTCATCGCATTCTGGATTCGCGGTCCGCATTGAAGAAATGCGGCCACCTTCTGCATCGCAAATCCAACAACCTGTAAACTGCATACTTGATTTGCGGTTGAGTGTGCGGTGCGCATACTAATTATGCGATCGCGAATGCGATCGCATTCTTTACCCTAACTTTCACCCAAAAGTCTGCTTGCGTCTGTGATTCCCAAGTGCGTGTTTGCGGTCCGCATCTTCGTTATGCGGTTGCATATGCGACCGCATTCTTGACATGAAAATGTGCCCAGAGGTCTGTCCTGGTTTGCGATGTTATTGTGAAATATGCGGTTCGCGACCGCATATTCACCTCTGCGATGCTTTTCAATGCTTTTCTTGTCTTCAGTTGGCTTTTTGAGCTCTTTTCCGTGCTTTTAGGTCCTTACACTTGATGTACTGCAAATACACTAAAATTACATAAGTATCGATGGAATTTGCACGTAAAACAAGTTAAAATCTAAGCAAGTAGTATCAAAATGTGCCGAAATTCCCCAGCACATCAGCGGTCTCCGTGTGCAATTCTGCGGCTCGCATACCAGTTATGCGATTGCATATGCGACCGCATTCTTGACGTGACATTTTGCCCAGAAGTCTGTCTTGATCTGCGATCTTGATGTGAATTCTGCGGCTCGCATGTGATGTTTGCGATCGCATATTCACTTTTGCGATGCTTTTCTGCTCTTTCCTTGTCTTTATGTGGCTTTTTAAACTCTTTTCCATGCTCTTAGGTCCTTACACTTCTTATACTGCAAAAACACTAAAATGACATAAGTACCTAAGGAAGTTGCATGTAACAAAAGTTAAAATCTAAGCAATTAGTATCAAAATGTGCCGAAATTCTCCGGCACATCAACACCCCCAACTCAAACTCTTGCTTGTCCTCAAGCAACTAAGACGACACTATCCTATTCTAGACTCCATCTAAAAAAACAACATGAAACAATAATGACCTTGGATAGTGTTTGTTGTTAGTATTTCAAGCATGCATCTTCGAATAATTTACCCTTCCTGAATCATCAATATATTCCAGGAAAACTAATCAACTTGTGAATTTTGAGCCTCAGACAAAGTGACTAAATGCTACCCTCAGCTGAGTGCACTTATGTTTCACTCAAAAACTCAACTTTTGTTCAACCTCGCAGTTCATGTGCCCTCAGTAGAAAGAAAGTCCCAAACTCACAATATTTATAATGACAACACAAAGAGACTAATTCGCAAATACACTCACTCTCAGAAAAGGATTTCAAGTGCTACCACATACCATACCATAGGCTTGCCATTATTTTAATTCGTCGCTTACTTCTAAGAACGCTCGGTTGGAGATCACATAAGGACTTTTTAAGCTTTTAAATTAGGTTTAGGGAAGGGTAGGATAAGTATTTATATATAAGTGACTACATCCTCCTTGAACACTAATCACATTTTCTTTTCTTTTTTCTTTTTTTTTTTTTTTCTTCTGGAGCTTTCATAAATTCATATTAGCACTTTGAGGTATATGCTCTTACCCTCACTGTATAACCTTACCCATTTCCATTTTCACCCACACCCCCAACTTAGGATTTTATCCTAATTATTAATGTTCAAGGAGGAAAGGGTTCAAAAGAGGTAATTATTTTACAAAAAGGGAAAGGTTTGTAATGAGGTGGCCAAAGAAAAGGTTAAAGGCTCGAATAGGGCACTAGTGATATTATTTATACAAAGGTAGGCTTGAAAGGCTAAAGAGGTTTCACAAATAAAACAAAGAATGCCTAAGATCATCTGTCCAACTAAGTGTAATTATTATAAGCGTCGAAAAACCAACCGGGAAAGTTCTAGATGGCAGAGGCAAACACAAGAATTATCTATACAAAGATCTCACACACATGGCACACAAACTGTTTGGTTAACATAGTTTAAAGCCCTAGAGTTAGTATTTGGCAACTCAAGGCTTTCATCATATATAGATACATAAATCTAGGTAGATATAGAGTCACAGAGTGAGCCTCAAGTTCACACAGTTGATCTTTTGAAAGGGTATAATCTATATACAGACACACATGCTTGATACTAGACAATTACACCAGCCCGTGTCAACATGTTTCATTTTACTGTCCTGGTTCTACTATTACACCCTTGAAAAAGAACCCGGCAAAGAAAAAACAAGGGGAATTTTATTTCTAATCACTAAAGATGGAAAACTATCTACTAATTAAAGACAACTTATGTACAGAAATCATGAAGCACTAGTATATATTACAGTTACTAATGTAACAAAAATACAGCAATACAGACCAAAAATACAGATAAGGCTACCACCCCCAATCGAAGTCATGCATTGTCCCAATACATATGAATATAAAGAAGAGTTGAAGGGGCTCCTTGGGGCGCACTAAGCGCTATGGGAATCAGTAGCCGGTTGACCCTCTGCTGCCGAAGGAGGGATGTTGGACTGGTCGGGAGCTAGAGTTGGGGCCTCTGAGCTGCTAGCCTCGCCCGCTGATGGCTAAGTGGCCGATAGATCTGCATGGGCAGCCAAATCTGCTAGCGAATGTTGTATGGCCCGCTGAATGTTTGCTTGCTCCTCATCCTCCACTGTAGGAGCAACAATCTGCTTGCCCTTCTGTTGAGGGCCTTCATCCTCCTCGGACCATGACTCCTTCTCTTCTGCCTCTTCACCCTCTGACTCTGAATAATGTCCAGATGTCTCCTCATCATGGATATCAACATGTACCGGAGGAGCTGGAGGTTGGGACATTCTGGCAGTCGGAGGTGCAATGTCTGCCATCAGAGTTGTGAAGTCTAGGCCCAGGTCTAGTGCAGTTGTGTCTGCTCCTTGATCACCCTCTTTGGGAAGGAGGGATGATAGGTCGAACTCCAAATTTTGCATTTTCTGGAGTTTGGTCTTCATAGACGCCACCTCCTCCCTTAGCTGAGGTAAACCCCTAACCTCGCCTCTCTCGATCTTTTCAACCCTGAACTCGAGCTTGTTCAAGCAATCTCCAAACAATGTTTGTTGTTGTTGGAGAGCTGTCACTGACATTTGTATGGGAGTCAGGGCTTGTTTGATAAGGTTAGGCAGGGTTTTCAAGAGCTTGTCTACCTTGGCATTGGCATGCTGGGCCATGAGACCAAGCCTTAAAAGGGCTGGCAGTGCAGACGAAGGCTGACTGGTGGTGGACTGAGAGGCAGGCTCTGAGGCAGAAGTGGAGGCCTCTGGAACCTGGGGAGGTACATGGGTCTGGAAGTCAGGGTCCTGGAGTGGAGTCTCTGGTGGGGCAGCAGCATCACTAATACATGTGATGTCTATATCCCTCGTCTCCTTTCCGGTTTTATTAGATTGTTGCATGAGAGCCATGTTCACAGCTTTACAGAGAGCTGTGATCAAACTCGGAAATGAAAGTGAGGTAGCACGCTGCGTTGCCCGGATACCGATTTCCTGGAAGATTAAATCCCCCACATCAATTTTGATACCGGCCATGATGCATGCAATGAGAAGAGCTTTCTTAATGCTGATATCAGTCTCGTTCCGGGACGGTATCAAATGGGAGGTGACGAAGCTTAGCCAAAATCGACCCTCCCTTGTGAGATCCTCTTTATATATCTTCTTTCCAGGATTTATCCAAGCAGGGGTCCCCTTTGCAATGACGGACGTTATCCACCCACGCTGGTTCTCTCTATTTGAGTACTTGGCATCGTACTCGGCTGCGCCTGTTTTCCAGTCGGGGGAATATATTTCATTAATGTCTTCACTATTGCAGAACACGTTCTTTCCCCGAACAAGTACGATGCCAGTAAACACTTTGTTGCGTTTGTCGTGCGCCGTCCTGGAAGCTCCATAAGATGCATAGAACTCCCGAACCAGTGACTCATTGAACTCATTAGGAGCCTCAGTGAAGCACTCCCATTTTCTCGCTTTTAAATTGTCGAGAATGTGGGGGTACTTTTCTTGGAGGCCATTCACGCTCAACTGCTTCTCACCCAGTATTTTTCTTTTGGTAAGTCCCTCTCTAAACAGTTCCCTTGAGCCTTCGACCCCAAATCGGAGATGGAAGTCATCTCCATGTTTCCTTCTAGCCTCAGCCAGTAGATTGACTAAGGGCAAAAGGTCCTCCTTATCAGACTGGGAGGTGCTTGGCATATTTGATTCCGTTCGCACACGTTTTGGCTGTGACGTGTGACGACCGGATGGTGCCCTTTTCCTTGCGACATGCTTTTGAGGTGCCATATCTGTATAAGGGTAAAATGTGAGCGACATTGTAAGCAAAAGGGAAAAGAAAATAGAAGAAAGCAACAACAGGTAAATGAATGCGACATGGTTTGCGGTCGCATAACCACTATGCGAACCGCAAACTAGTCGCAAACTTGACTGTGCAATATTGGGACACAGTCTACGATGGATTATGCGATCGCAGAACCACTATGCGAATCGCATGATCATCGCAGAATTTACTTGCACAAACACAAATAAGAATAACAAAAATGCGATCACAAAGTCCACCGCAAAGTGGGAATTGTAATCGCAAAACAAACGCAGATGTCAAGGTTTTAACAGGGTGTTTTGTTCAAGTCTGCGGTGTCTTTGCGGTTCGCATAGTGATTATGCGACCGAAAATGGCACAACATTTTTCATCGTCTTCAGGAGACTAGGGTTTAAGGATGCGGCCAAAATGCAAACCATATTTTGATTTTCTGGGCCGCAAATGCCTTTGGTCTCACGATTCAGTTCATCCCCCCAACAATGGCAGTCCTAGATCTCTCTACCCATTACCCCAAAAACAACCAAGCAAGTATGATTAGCAAAAAAATCAAAAAAAAAAATGCAGAATGAAAACTAAAGAAAAACACAACAAAAATAGGAGCGACCATGAGGAGATCAGGACACGTACCAATGAAAAAGATTACAAGAAGCATGGAGATTTTAAACAGGTCTTTGTCCTTGGTACGATTCGAACTGTGCTTGCTGCTGGTCGTTCCTTTCTCTATTCGTTTTTTCATTTTTTTAATTGTAGTTTTGCGCTGTTTTGAAGGATTAAAAGATGAGAGAATGCGGTGCCTTACCTGGCATTGTGCGATGGGAAAGTCACCGCATAACACAGTATGCGATTGCATATGTGTTACGCAGTGGGTTCTGCTGAAAGGGTATCAATGCGAGGCACTATGAGATCGCATAATGTAAATGCGGTCCGCAAAATGAGTTACCTTGTCGCACTTTTGTCAACAATTTGAGCCAAACTCACTGCTTCAGTTTGCAATTGAAATGTTGTTCGCATAATGTAAATGTGGTCCACATAATGAGTTACCTTGTCGCACTTTTGTCAACAATTTGAGTCAACTTCACGCAGTGCTTTTTCTTCCCTTTTTAGGCATTCCTTTCCAGTATTGTGGCCTTTTGAATCTCCTGCATTCTAACACACCCTTCAACGTGCTTGATGTAAATCTATCTATCAAAAACTTAATGAAATTTACAACAAAAATAAATGTTACCACACATGGGTTGCCTCCCATGACGTGCTTGATTTAATGTTGCGGCACGACGAAGTTGAGACTCCTCTGAATTTACTCAATGGTCGGGCACGGACCATCTTTGAGAGCCAGCTGCTCCACCAAATGCTTCTCAGCATCTGATCCCAAGTAATGCTTGGCTCTTTGGCCACTCACTTTGAAAGTTCGGAGTCCATCTTCCGATGCTAATTCTACGGCTCCAAAGAGAGAGACATCGACTACTTTGAATGGACCAGACCATTTCGACTCTAGCTTGCCCGGAAATAACTTGAGTCTGGAGTTGAAAAGCAATACCAAATCACCCACCTTGAATTCTCTTTTCAGGATCTTTTTATCATGGACAAACTTCATTCTCTCTTTATACACAGCTACACTTTCATAAGCATGGAGACGGAATTCCTCCATTTCATTCAGTTGTGTTAGCCTCAAAGTTCCAGCTTCTGCCTAGTCCATGTTCAATCTTTTTAAGGCCCACATAGCCTTGTGCTCCAGTTCCACAGATAGATGGCAAGCTTTTCCAAAAACTAGCCGAAAAGGAGACTTACCAATAGGAGTCTTGTATGCTGTGCAATATGCCCACAGTGCATCATCTAGCTTCTTCGACCAGTCGGTCCTGTTTGCATTAACCATTTTTGCTAGAATGCTCTTTATTTCCCGGTTGGAAACCTCCACTTTCCCGCTTGATTGCGGATGATAGGGTGTGGCTACCTTGTGCTTGACACCGTACTTTTCAAGAAGAACTTTGAAGGCCTTGTTGCAGAAATGAGACCCCCCATCACTAAGAATGGATCTGGGAGTGCCAAACCGAGTGAAAATGTTCTTCTTTAAAAATGTGGTCACACTCCGTGCCTCATTGTTTGGTAGGGAAATTGCATCTACCCATTTGGACACGTAATCCACAGCTACCAAAATGTACTTCATTCCGCATGAGCTTATAAAGGGACCCATGAAGTCAATTCCCCAAACGTCGAAGATTTCAATCTCCATTATAAAATGCATTGGCATTTCATGCCTCTTAGAGATTGGACCTTGTCTTTGACACTGGGCACAAGCCTTAACCATCTGATTAGCATCATGGTAGATCGAAGGCCAATAGTAACCACATTCCAGAACTTCGCCGCTGTTCGATTTTCTCCATGATGACCCCCAACCGGTGAGTCATGGCATGCCTTTAAAATATGCACAATCTCGTCTTCTGGAACACACCTTCTGATGAT
>MCJB01049853.1:0-16157 GCA_002018475.1 Nicotiana obtusifolia
AGGCCGGGGGAGGCAACCAGACTCCAGTTGCCCGTACACCTGAGCAGGTAGCCCAAGGATTCCAGAGGCTGGAGGCACCTCCAGCCCAGCCAGTTGCACAAGCTCGGGAATACATAGTACCAGCTATGCCCGACGATGAGCAACGTCGTCTTGAGAGGTTTGGTAGACTCCAACCTCCATCTTTCAGTGGTGCTGAGGGCGAGGATGCCCAAGGATTTCTTGACAAATGTCAGCGGATACTTCGGACAGTTGGCATTCTTGAATCTAGTGGTGTGGCATTCACCACATTTCAGTTTACGGGAGCCGCCTTTAATTGGTGGGAAGCTTATGAGAGGCGTAGGCCGGTTGATGCAGCGCCCATTACTTGGCAACAGTTCTCCACTCTTTTCTTGGAGAAGTATGTGCCGCAGTCCCGCAGAGAGGAGCTGCGTAGACAGTTTGAATGGTTGCGTCAAGGGGACATGACTGTATCGCAGTATGAGTCAAGATTTTCTGAGTTGGCTCGACATGCTGCTTGGATGGTTCCGACTGATCGTGAAAGGATCAGGAGGTTTGTGGATGGCCTTAACTACCATCTTCGTATTCTTATGACCAGGGAGAGAGTACTGGGTGCTACTTTCGAGGAAGTGGTCGATATAGCTCGCGAAATTGAGACGGTTCGCCGTCAAGAGCGAGATGAGAGGGAGGCTAAGAGGCCTCGAGGGCCGGGTAATTCCAGTAGTACTCCTTCGAGGGGTCAGTTTCAGCAAGGCAGAGGCCGTTCATTCAGGCCTGTTCATTCAGTTGGCCTAGGGTATAATGGGGCCTCAGCAATTCGTGGTTATCGTGGGTTGCAGCAGGGCCAGTCAACACTTAGCGCCCTCCCAGCTCATTCCCTGTCGGCACAGAGTTCTTCTAGACTGAGTGCAGCTGTCAGAGCACCGGTGATCTGTTTTGAGTGTGGCGAGGCGGGCCACGTGTGGAGGAAATGTCCTCATCAGGGAGTTAGATCATTCCAACAGAGGGGTCAACCCTCTACGTCTGCTCCAGTTATTTCATCACCCTCTCAGCCAGCTAGGGGTAGTGGTCAAGTAGCTAGAGGTCGCCCTAGAGGGGGAGGTCGAGCAGGTGGAGGCCAGGCTCGATTCTATGCTATTCCAGGCAGGACAGATGCCAGTGCATCTGATGCCGTTATCACAGGTATTATCTCAGTCTGCCACAGAGATGCCTCTGTATTGTTTGATCCCGGTTCTACTTATTCTTACGTGTCCATGTATTTTGCGCATTATCTGGGTACGCCCCGTGAGCTTCTTGCTCTGCCTGTTCATGTGTCTACCCCGGTGGGTGACACTGTTGTTGTAGACCGTGTGTATCGATCCTGTGTGGTAACTATTGGGGGTCTGGAGACCCGAGTGGATCTATTGCTGTTAAGCATGGTGGATTTCGATGTTATTCTGGGCATGGACTGGTTATCTCCATGTCGTGCTATTTTAGATTGTCATGCTAAGACAGTTACCTTGGCTATGCCGGGTGTGCCGCGGATCGAGTGGCATGGCGTGACTGATTATATCCCCGGCAGGGTGATATCGTATACGAAAGCCCAGCAAATGGTTGGGAAGGGTTGCCTTGCATACTTGGCATTTGTGAGGGATGTTGGAGCTGAGACTCCAAGCATTGATTCTGTTCCAGTTGTGCGGGAATTTCCCGATGTATTTCCTGCTGACCTGCCGGGCATGCCGCCGGACAGGGATATCGATTTCGGTATTGATCTGGTGCCGGGCACGTAGCCCATATCTATTCCACCTTATCGTATGGCACCAGCGGAATTGAAGGAATTAAAGGAGCAACTTCAGGAACTCCTAGATAAAGGGTTTATTTGCCCTAGTGTGTCACCTTGGGGTGCACCGGTTCTATTTGTGAAAAAGAAGGATGGCACAATGAGAATATTCATCGATTATAGGCAATTGAATAAAGAAACGATCAAGAACAAATATCCTTTGCCTTGTATTGATGATTTATTTGACCAACTTCGGGGAGCACGAGTGTTCTCTAAGATTGATCTCCGTTCTAGATATCACCAGTTAAAGATCAGGGATGCAGATATTCTTAAGACTGCTTTCCGGACTAGATATGGCCACTACGAGTTCCTCGTAATGTCATTTGGGTTAACTAATGCCCCAGCAGCGTTCATGCAGTTAATGAACAATGTATTTCGGCCTTATCTGGATTCATTCGTGGTGGTATTTATTGATGATATTCTGGTGTACTCACGTAGCCAGGAAGAACTCGCAGAACATCTGCGAGTTATATTGCAGAGACTGAGGGAGGAGAAGCTTTATGCAAAATTCTCCAAGTGTGAGTTTTGGCTCAACTCAGTGGCTTTCTTGGGACACGTGGTGTCTAGTGAGGGTATTCAGGTGGATCCAAAGAAGATTGAGGCGGTGCAGAGCTGGCCTAGACCGTCCTCAGTCACAAAGATCCGCAGTTTCCTTGGATTGGCAGGTTATTACCGCCGGTTTGTACAGGGATTCTCATCTATTGCATCGTCCTTGACCAAATTGACCCAGAAGGGTGTTCCATTTGTATGGTCAGACAAATGTGAGGAGAGCTTTCAAAAGCTCAAGACGGCTTTAACCACAGCTCCAGTATTGGTTTTGCCGTCAGCCTCAACCTCATATACCATATATTGTGATGCCTCGAGAATTGGTATAGGTTGTGTACTAATGCAGGAGGGTAGAGTTATTGCTTATGCCTCTAGGCAGCTGAAGCCTCATGAGAAGAACTACCCTGTGCATGATTTAGAACTTGCTGCCATAGTTCATGCCTTAAAGATTTGGAGGCATTACTTATATGGTGTATCATGTGAAGTGTTCACTGATCATCGTAGCCTTCAACATTTGTTCAAGCAAAAAGATCTTAATCTGAGGCAGCGGAGATGGTTAGAATTGCTCAAGGATTACGATATTACTATACTATACCATCCGGGAAAGGCTAATGTGGTGGCCGATGCTCTAAGCCGAAAGGCAGCGAGTATGGGGAGTTTGGCATACATTCCAGTTGGAGAGAAACCTCTCGCAGTCGATGTCCAGACCTTGGCTAATAGGTTGGTAAGATTAGACATCTCGGAATCTAACCGGGTGTTGGCTTGCATGGTTTCTCGGTCTTCATTATACGACCGTATCAGGGAGCGTCAGTATGACGATCCTCATTTACTTGTCCTTAAGGACAGAGTCCAGCATGATGATGCTAAAGATGTGACCATCGGTGACGATGGAGTGTTGAGAATGCAGGGTCGAATTTGTGTACCCAATATAGATGGACTGCGGGAATTGATCCTAGAAGAGGCCTATAGCTCACGGTATTCTATTCATCCAGGTGTTGCAAAAATGTACCAGGATTTGAAACAACATTATTGGTGGAGGAGGATGAAGAAAGATATTGTGGGATTCGTGTCCCGGTGTCTCAATTGTCAACAAGTAAATTATGAACATCAGAGACCGGGCGGCCTACTTCAGCAAATAGCTATTCCTGAATGGAAGTGGGAACGAATCACTATGGATTTTGTGGTTGGACTCCCACGAACTTTGAGAAAGTTCGATGCCATTTGGGTAATCGTGGATAGACTGACCAAGTCTGCACACTTTATTCCTGTGTGTACTACCTATTCTTCGGAACGATGGGCAAGGATTTATATCCGAGAGATCGTCCGATTGCATGGTGTCCCTATTTCCATCATTTCTGATAGAGGTACTCAGTTTACCTCGCAATTCTGGAAAGCGGTACAGAGGGAATTGGGAACTCAGGTAGAATTGAGTTCAGCATTTCATCCTCAGACAGATGGGCAATCTGAACGTACCATTCAGATCTTGGAGGATATGTTGCGTGCTTGTGCCCTTGATTTTAAAGGCTTGTGGGATGAATTTCTGCCGTTGGCAGAGTTTGCTTATAACAATAGCTATCAGTCCAGTATTCAAATGGTGCCGTATGAGGCTCTGTATGGGAGACGCTGCAGATCTCCGGTGGGTTGGTTCGAGCCTGGCGAAGATAGGCTATTGGGGACTGATTTGGTTCAGGATGCTATTGAGAAGGTGAAGGTAATTCAAGAAAGGCTTCGTACAGCACAGTCGAGGCAAAAGAGCTATGCCGACAGGAAAGTTCGGGATGTGTCCTATATGGTCGGCGAGAAAGTGATGCTAAAAGTCTCACCTATGAAAGGTGTTATGAGATTCGGAAAGAAAGGCAAGTTGAGTCCCCGGTATATTGGACCGTTTGAAGTACTCCGACTAGTGGGGGAGGTGGCATATGAACTTGCTTTGCCACCCAATTTATCGAGTGTACATCCGGTATTCCATGTTTCCATGCTTAGGAAATATGTTGGGGACCCATCTCATATCGTGGATTTTAGTACGATTCAGCTGGATAATGGCTTAACCTATGAGGTGGAGCCGGTGGCAATCTTAGATCGTCAGGTTCGGAAGCTGAGATCTAAGGAAATAGCTTCGGTGAAGGTTCAGTAGAAAGGTCGACCTGTGGAAGAAGCAACTTGGGAAACTGACCATGAAATGCGAAGCAAATATCCACAACTCTTTGAAAGTTCAGGTATACTTCTTGACCCGTTCGAGGACGAAGGTTTGTTTAAGAGGGGGAGAATGTAATGACCTGTTTTACGCCCCAATCTATTTCCTCAAATTATTATAATTGAAGCTTAAGTTGTGGGAAGGAACTTGGAATATATCCGGTGGGCCCGGATAAGACTAGGCCTGAATCGATAAGGTTCGACCTTCCGATTAATAGGTCGAATTTTGATCCAAAAGTCGAAATGGGATTCCGAAAGTTGCAGTAGGTTCCTTATGTAATTTTGGAATTGTGTGCAAATTTTCAGACCATCCGGACATCGTTTGGTCGGGTTCGGATCGTTAAAAGGACTTAGTTCGTCGCATCACAAAATGACAAACATATTATTTCTGGTTTAATCGAAAATAGAACTAGTAAACGACCTCTAAAATCAATTTTATTTGGAGAATTAGCCCCGTATTGAAATTACGGAGCCGTAGAAAAAAGAATCGTCTAAATCGGACTCCGTACGAACAAGTTAGACTTAAAATAGTAAAGCGAGAAAGAGAGGTCAGTGGACTGACCTGATTCGCGGCCATATCGCGAAACGCGAAGGCTTTCGCGAGCCGCGAAAATGGCTTAAGCCATCGCGAAGAGAAGCAGAAAAGAGAGGGGTGGTTCGCGGTGAATTCGCGAATCGCGAACTGAATCGGCGAAACGCGAAATATTCCCCAAGGCGTCGCGAACACAAACAGTGGACCTGGGCAATTGGCCAGGCCACTTGGCGTCGGAATCGCGAATCGCGAAAGTATTTCGCGAAAACGCGAAACTCCACCTGGACGTCGCGAACACGGACAGAACACTGGTCGGCCATCTTGCTCATTTCGCGTCGAGTTCGCGGCTCGCGAAGGGGTTAAGCGAACCGCGAAATTGCACTAAGGGGTCGCGAAATGGCCCAGCTTCAGTGTTTTTGCTCGACTTTTGACTCAATTTAAATAGAACCTAGGGTTCATTTTGCACGTATGAGATACCAAACACATACCCACGAGAGACTACTCTTACAAAAGCAAGGAATCCCTAGAAATCAACCCCAAAACTCTGATGCAAAGTAGATTTTCGCGATTAATCTTGCAAGGAAAAGGATTACTACAACTTAGACATACTTGGGGGCATTTTGAACGGAAGATTGAAGTAAGATTTGGAAAAAATAGAGAGGATAACTTACGAGAATCATTGGGTAAGTGTTCTATACCCTAAAATCCCTCTTAGATGTTGTTTTCCAAGCTAAATCCCACTGTACATTCACAATATCGTGAAAGAGAGGAACCTAGGGTTCTTCTCAATTTCTGAAATTATGAAATTAGGGATTTAAGTCAATCCAATGTTGGATTTTCATGAATTTGAGATGTATAGACCCACATTGTAATGGGTAAATACAATTTATGAACTTCGGATGATTTCTAAAAATGGGTCCCACTATCTAATTGAGTTCAATTTCGGGAATTTGCCCGTAGAGTAGTAAAATTAGATGGAAACTGGTTTCCATTGTGGGTATTGAACGTAATGAATTGTTTATGATAGATTCAACGCACGTGGAAGCCAATTCAAAGGGCAAAGGCGTCGCGGGCTAAGGATTTAGCCGGTTAGAGGTGAGTAATATTTGTAAATGATGTCCTGAGGGTTCGAAACCCCGGATTGCACCTCTTAATACTATAATGAGGTGAGGTACATGCTCGGTGATGAGCATGGGTTATTTATGAATGGGGATTGGGACTTAGTCCATCCCGGTTAATGATTTTACTATATAATTGTTTGAAATTGATTTGATATCAAAATGATTGGGCTTTTAGCCGTATTTTGGGCTTCGTGCCGATTGTGTAAACCCATATCGGTTTATTTGAAATGTTTGAATCATTATCAAACTTGATTTTGGAAAACTTAAATGATGTTTTCAAATGATTTTGAAATGGATCGGGTGGCACGCCGCCACGAGATATGATATATATATATGGGGATACGGTTGGTAATAATGACAACCGATATCCGATGATGATACAGTTGGTAACAATGACAACTGTAGGATCCTGTGGCACACCGCCACGGGTTATGAAATAAATATATAGCGCTTGGGCCGCTAAAGCCCCTTCCGGAAGTCTGAACCACCCACAGTGAGCGCAGGATACCCATCATAATGGCCCAGTTGGTAACAATGACAACTGTAGGTCACGGTTGGTAACAATGACAACCGGTAATGATAAATAATACAGTTGGTAACAATGACAACTGTAGGTTACAGTTGGTAACAATGACAACTGACAACCGGAGATGGGTAGATAATACAGTTGGTAACAATGACAACTGTAAGTTACGGTTGGTAACAATGACAACCGGTAACCAAAGATAACACAGTTGGTAACAATGACAACTGTGGGTTACAGTTGGTAACAATGACAACTGGTAACCGGAGTTTGATAAGAAATACAGTTGGTAACAATGACAATTGTAGGTTACAGTTGGTAACAATGACAACTGGTAACCGGATTTTGAAAAGGTTTTTCTGTTTTAAATGATGTTAAGCCCGAGAGGAATGTTTTTAAATGACAGTGAGCCCGAGGGGCAGTTTTAAAAGTGTTTTCTGTTTCTTCCTAATATTTGCTTGGAAGATGTACATGTTTTACCGTTAAAAAGGATTTTCTACTCGACTTTACACTTGGTTATTATTTTTAAGATGCTTTATTGAGCAATATGTGTTTCCTTACCTTCGGTTTCTATTTACTTTTATTACTCACTGAGTTGGAAGTACTCACATTACTCCCTGCACCTTGTGTGCAGATTCAGGCATTAGCGGTCCCACTCAGAGGTACTGAATACTACTACTGGACTGGAGCTTCAGAGATTACGAGGTAGCTGCTGGTGTCCGCAGCCTCGTAACTCTCTTCTTTTGTTGATTTTGCTTCCCTCAAATCTTTGTACTTAAATATTGTAATAGTTATATTAACATTAGGCCTTCTCTAGTGGCTCATGACTTTGTGACACCCCGGTCAAAGGGCTGTAATCGGGATGGTTTGTTATGTATTTTCCGCAACTAACTATTATCAAACCATATTTACGTTATTCTCTTGTTATATAACTAATTGAGTAGATAATGGTGGAATCGGCTGGCCTTGTCTACATGAGAGGCGCCATCACGACCAGGTGGGTTTTTTGGGTCGTGACAGTCTCGTACACACCATTGCATACATCAAACTTCCAACTGCATTTGCATACGGGACTTTGGCCATGCATTCTTGTTCTTCATCAGTCGTTGGAGATAAACGACTACTCAATTTCAAATGAGGAGCAAGTGGGGTACTTACAGGTTTGGTATCTTCGTGCATACCAAAACGTTGTAGTATCTTCTGCAAATACTGCTTCTGTGATAGCCAAAGTTTGCCCTTTTCTCTATCCCTGCTTATCTCCATGCCGAGAATCTTCGTGGCTTCCCCCAAATCCTTCGTCTCGAACTCTTTACTCAACTGAGCCTTCAACTTGTCAATCTCAACTTGGCTCTTTGCTGCAATCAACATATCATCAACATATAAGAGTAAGTAGATGTAGGAACCATCTTGAAGTCTGCGCAAATACACACAATGATCGTATTTTCTTCTCTTGTACTTCTGATCCTTCATGAACTTATCAAACCGTTTGTACCACTGTCTCGGAGACTGTTTCAGTCCGTACAACGATTTGCTAAGTTTACAAACCCAATCTTCTTTGCTAGCAACCTTGTATCCTTCTGGCTGAGTCATATAGATTTCCTCTTTCAAATCACCGTGTAAGAACGCGGTCTTTACATCGAGTTGAGCTAGCTCCAAATTCAACTGTGCTACCAAGGCCAACAGAATTCTAATGGAGGAATGTTTAACAACTGGAGAAAATACCTCATTATAATCAATTCCCTCCCTCTGAGCATAGCCTTTAGCTACCAACCTTGCCTTGTAGCGAACATCTTCTTTGTTAGGAAATCCTTCTTTCTTTGCGAATACCCATTTGCACCCAATTGCCTTCTTACCTTTCGGTAATTGTGCCAACTTCCACGTCTTGTTCTTCTTCAAAGACTGCATCTCCTCTTCCATTGCACCTGCCCAATCCCCACTCTATGAACTTAGAATAGCTTCTGGGTAGGTGGATGGAATGTCATCAACAACTGGAAGTGCATAGGCAACCATATCCTTGAAACGAGCAGGCTTCTGAATATCTCGTCTCTGTCTTCTAACTGCAATTGGCGCTGATTGCTGTTGAGTTTCTTGGGTAAGAACCTCTTCATCATCTGACTCTTCTTCCGCCATAGGAGAGTCACTAGTGGTGCTTCGTGCTGGGATCACTACCGTCTGCTCAAACTCCACCTGCTTCGGAGTGCACTCCACCTCCTGTGGAGTACTATCAGCTCCATCTGGATTTACCTTCTTCAACATGGCAGATTCATTAAAGGTAACATCTCTGCTGATAATCGTTTTCTTTGCCTCCAGACACCATAAACGGTATCCCTTCACCCCAGGACTAAAGCCCATGAAAAGAGCCTTCTTTGCCCGTGGATCCAACTTTGATTCAATTACATGATAATATGCAATAGAACCAAAAACATGCAAAGAATCATAATCAGTTGCAGGTTTTCCAGACCATACCTCTAACGGAATTTTGCCATCTATAGCTGATGATGGCAAACGATTGACGAGATGTTGAGCGTATGTTACAGCCTCAGCCCAAAACTTTCTGCCTAACCCAGCATTAGACAACATACAACGAACTTTCTCCACAAGTGTCTTATTCATACGTTGTGACACCCTATTCTGCTGCAGTGTTTTTCTAACCGTGAAGTGCCGAACTATGCCACAATCTTGGCATACTTTCAGGAATGGATCACTCTTGTATTCTCCTCCATTGTCTGTTCGGAGAACCTTGATCTTCCTTCCTGTCTGATTTTCAACTTGAGCTTTCCACTTAAGGAAAATTCCAAGCACATCATCTTTATTCTTCATGGTAAACACCCAAACTCTCCTGGAAAAATCATCAACAAAAGTGACAAAATAATGCCTACCTCCAATAGACAGAGTCTTGGCAGGTCCCCACACATCTGAGTGCACATAATCCAGAATACCCTTGGTATTATGAATTGCAGTGCCAAACTTCACTCTTCGTTGTTTTCCCAGAACGCAGTGCTCACAAAATTCAAGTTTGCAAGCCTTCGCACCTTTCAACAATCCTTGCTTAGCAAGAATTTGCAAGGATTTCTCTCCAGCATGTCCCAACCTCATATGCCACAGCTTCGTTGCCTCGGCATCCTTCTTAGTGCTAGAAGTTGCCGCCGCTACTGTCCCCACCACTGTACTACCTTGGTAGTAATACAGATTGTTCTTCCTCACGCCTTTTAACATCACCAGTGCTCCTGAAGTTGCTTTAAGAACTCCATCTCGCATCGTCACAATTAGGCCTTTAGATTCTAAAGCCCCCAATGAGATGAGATTCTTCTTCAACTTTGGCACGTACCGTACATCCTGCAAAATTCTTGTGGATCCATCATGATTACGCAGCTTGATTGAACCTAACCCGGCTGTCTTACATGGATAATCGTTTACCCATGTAAACAACTCCACCATCTAGTTCCCGAAACTCAAAGAACCATTCCCGAATGGGACACATATGATAGGTACAACCTGAATCCAATATCCACTCATCTGGATGTGATGACGCTGAAGACGAGACAATCAAAGAGATATCTGATTCCGCATCACTTTTGCATTCCGCAACATTTGCATCTTGCGGAGCCTTCCCTTTCTTCTTCAGCTTTGGACAGTCTTTCTTCCAGTGTCCTTTCTCATGACAGAAAGCACACTCATCTTTGGCAACAGTTCGGCTTTTGGACTTAGACCTTCCTCTTCTCCCTTTTGTCTGACTCTGCTGACAACCTCTTGCCACCAATGCTTCTTCTGATGTCGTTGATTTGGTTTTCATCTTATCCTGCTTTCTCAATTCATGACTATATAAAGCAGAACAAACGGCATCTAATGACACATTCTCCTTCCCATGAAGTAGTGTAGTCTCCAAATGTTCAAATTCATCGGGAAGAGATGATAACAACATCAAAGCCAGATCCTCATCCTCAAACTTCACATCTAAATTCAACAGGTCTGCTACTAATTGATTAAACATAGTGATGTGTTCATTCATAGTAGTATCTGGTTGGTAGTCAAATCGAAACAATCTTTTCTTCATGAGGAGCTTGTTCTGACCACTCTTTTTCAAAAACTTGTCCTCCAAAGCCTTCCACAGTTTGTGTGCAGAAGTCTCATTTTTGAAGGCATACTTCTGCTCTCTGGACAGGCAGGATCGAATAGTTACACACGCCAACCGGTTGATGATATTCCAGTCTTTATCCTCTACTTCTTCTGGTTTCTCTTCCTCAATAGCAATATCAAGACCTTGCTGGAAAAGAAAGTCCAAGACCTCTCCTTGCCACATGTCGAAATGGCCAGTGCCATTAAATATCTCCACTGCTAATTTCAAACTGGACACCGGGAACCTCGACCATGATGACGAGGAGCCCGACACCCCTGATGGAATATTTGTGACAGCACCCTTCGTTTCTTGATCTTTATTTGCCATTACAGACTCAATATATAATATTCAATATTACAACAAATTTCAGACAACCCAAAGGTGAACCTTCGGTTCAGTTACCAAGATAAATCTTTTCTGATGTGGAAGATCAGACTATGCTGCAACCACAGAGCATACTTTGATAGTAACCTGGCTCTGATACCAATTGTTGGGAAAATCGGGTAATTTTCCCACTACGACAACACAACTAGTGAAATGAACTAGTTCAAAAAACAAATGAACTAGACAGAACACTAACACAAATACCCGACAAATAATATTGAATATTATACTACAACAGAAAATAAATAGAACGGAATAATAAAAGAGATAAAGAAAGAACACACCCGAAAAATTTGTTAACGGAGTTCGACCAATTTAGCCTAGTCTCCGAGCACCGCTCAAACAGCCCGCTTTTTATTAATATGGGAGAAGAGAGTACTTGTTGGGATACTAACATTGAAGGAGGTGGAGTTAATTTATAATCTCCAAACCTCCTTCCCAAAAATACACCCACCGATGTGGGATTCCCAATTAAGCCAAAAAGTCAACACGTTTATGTTCCTGATCTTCTTGATTTGGTTTCTTTTCAGGACAGCAAATGATATTTTCTTCGTCTGTATGTTTCAGAAGGGGGTGGCGGTGCTCATCCCCCGTTGTTCTTCCCGTTGAGAAGCAATAGCTAAAGAAGTTTTTCCAGCATCGGTCACCTTGATCTTCGGCAGTACTCTTCATTAAATCCCTGCTGCGGAAAAACTTCTTGGCTTCAGCACAAGTGTCTCTGAATCTAATCTGTCCGATACCTGCCACAGTGGACAACATTGATGGCTGCATAACGAGGAGGTAGAGCATGTAATCTGAAAGAACCTTCGAAATCTGGCGGTAGTTGAACTGATAATCACTCGGATCCCTTTTATTTTTTCTCCAAAAACAATGTGCAAATGGCATTCGGACCTTTTTTGCTTTGATTTCCTCGTTTTCTTCATTAATTCTCTGAGCATGGCTAACCAAGTCTTGGTTATAACAGAGTTCTGTAGCAATGTGCCAGATTAGAAGGCACTCGTCGTAACTAGAATCAGTGATGAAAGGAAGCAGCTGACTACAATTATTCACACGAAGAGTCCACTCTCCTTTGGCTAACCACATGTCCTAGGCACTTTTTAAATCTTTAGCGAAAAAGGACTTCACTTTTAGCTCTTTATGTATGAATTCCCTCAATTCTGTAGTGAATGGATCACTATCCACATACACGATCCCGTCCAATATATCAGCGATGCCAAAAAACTTATATGTCCTTTCCCTTCTCTCTGAACGCGCATGTATGCAATAGTCAATCAGGTTGAATTGTGAAACGGATTCAGCCCACCTATGGGCGCAAGCATCGAAAAGGCATAGGCAAACGGCGTAAATGAGAGTAACTTTTTTTCTTCAGGGCAACGGCTGTCCAATCTGAGAAGACAAACATAAGAAAAGCCGTCAAATCCAAGAGAAGAGCACCTAGGAGAAGGGTATAAGTGATTCCAATATCCCACCTAGGAACTCCCTTTTTATCCCAACGGTAGACGAGGATTCCGGCAACAACTTGGAGAGTGAAAGATGCTGCTCGCCTTGCATAACCCCAGGGAGAATTTACCACTGTCACTTTAGTATAAAGAACGTCAAAAATGAAGTTTAGTTCAGTCTCTATAACTCGAAAGGCATCTGTTGAATTTAAGTGGAGGAAGAAGTTGCGACTTTCATTACGCTGTCTGAAGTCAAATATGAGATCAACAATTAGTCCTTTGAACTTCTCATAGAAGTAATATGCTTCTTCCACCACTTCAAGATTCGATAGCCCTCGCTTGACAGGCCTTTCTTTAGTTTTTCCCCCTCTGAACTCGTGAATCAGATATAGATCAGCTGTTTCTTCTGCAGGGTGCTCGCCCACTAGCTCAGCGTTGTCAGGCCAGTGATCAGGTTCCGCCACTTCAAAATCCGATAGCCTTGGTTCGCCAGGCCTATCTTTATCACCTATTTCTGCTCCGAACTCGTGAACCATATATATCATAGTAGCTGGTAGATTGGCTGCCATTTTTGCAGAGCAATCGTCCATTAGCTTGGCGTAATCAGGCCCGGGGTCCGGATCCCTCATCATGGATTCTCGAAAACGACTATGACTTGCGAGATGTAAAGCCCGAATACGCTCACCATACTTGATTAGTCCGGTCAAAATTATTAGCACTGTTGGGATCCACAGCTTGTTACCAGGAAATGTCTGGATAAGGACATACACCACAGCGCCAATCTGGAACATGAACCGCAAAAGTTTCTTATACCACAGTGCATTGTCCTCGAGAGCAAAGGCACTAATTGTGTCAGGGCCGCCAAGATGTACCAACAGAAAAGGCGCCCAGAATGCCTGAAGATATTGGAGGTTGCCGCCATTAGTGCCAGAGACATTCCTCCCTTGGCTGTAGGAGATGTGTCCCAGTGCAAAATTAGCAGCGGATTCTACAAGCAAGTAGGCTGACCAGAGGGGCAAGGTCAGAAACACAGTCGAAACACGCTTTCTAACAGGTCCAAAGAAGATTAGCAACACTTGCAGACAAAAGCTGAGGAGAAGGACAATCCGAATGTTCCATGAGTCCCAGAGCTCCTTCCAAGAGATATTCATATCCTTGTTATTTTAGATGTATCATATCACTAGATCTACACCTATTAGAAACCAGTGTTTGAGCAATTTTCTGTTAGACTGTTATGATTCGAGGGTTTATCGAAAACAATCTTTTTACTCCCTCGGGAAAGGTTTACTGGATAGTTGTTGTTGTTGTTTGAGCAGTTTACTGTATCAAGGCATCTCCCGATTGAGTATGAACAAGTGCTTAAATAGTGTATGGAAGAGCTTCTAAGAGGTTAAATTGGTGATTGTTTATACTGTGAACAAGCTTTTTAGTTCAGAAACCTTGACTTCTCCAAAATTCAGCCGCGTGATTGTCGGGTTATTTTATAAGTACTCCCTAATATTCTATAAACTAGTAAATCTGTCCGCTAAGTAATTGTGTTGCAATCTTATATTGCTGAAAAATATATGTTTGTTGATTCATTCTTTACCATCATATTTATGAATCATTAATAAAAACTAGGAAAAAGTAATAAATACACCTAAAACTTGAATCGGATTTTAATTACACACCAGCCTTTAAGAGGTTTGATTATTCAACTTGAATTATTTCGAAATTGATAAATAAGCCCTTGAATGATGACGTGACAGAAAAGTTAAAAAGAAACTAATTTTGTACGCGCACCATTTTTTTATTGGACATTATACAACTAATTATCACTATTCTCCCTACTCACTTCCCCTATTTTTCATATTTTGCGACTCAGCTGTGGCATGTAGGAAATTAATCGTCGAAAATTTTTTGTCCCTCTCTATTTTCACTTTCCAAGAATTTTGTCCGCAATTTTTTTCATGAACGCTTCTTCTTTTTCTTCGGTCCCTCTTTTTGGCTTTTTTCATTTCCATGAAAAAAACCTCTTTCAACGTCATAGCAAACCCTTAAGTGTTCTTTTCTCCTTTTATGTGCCTAACATTCAAAAAGCATGAAATTTGACACTAGTTTCGGTCTCCTACAGTCCCTTATTTTGTCCGTGTTGTACTACGATTTAACACAATTAAATCAGTTGCTCTGTTTTCTCTTTTTAAGTGTAAATTGACAACATATTAGTGTGTAAGTGAATTATTAGCCGCAAGTTGCAAACTTTCTTAAAGTCGAAAAGAGAATCTTAGTTTCTTCGTTCTCACCTACTGTTACTTTGTTCTTTCCTAGACGATGTTTTGTATTAGTAGTTTCTTATTGACCAACCTGTAAAATGTGTGAACAAATGTCATTATTACCTACTACTCCACTTAAACCCAAAACTTGAAAATATAGCCAGGTTACTTTTAATTATTGAATCTGTGTCTTGGTCTTTGTTTAATGTTGTCTTTGCCAACCTGTGAATTTAGAACATTGAATGAGGAGCTTGACCACTCACGATTTTTATTTTTAAAAGCATTTAGAAGGAATCTAATTCCTTTCCTATGTTTAATTTGTCAAAAGTTCACATTGTTAATAATTTCTTAAAAGTACACAGATACTTTGTGTCACGACCCAAAATCCCAATCTGGTCGTGATGGCGTCTCTCGTGAGGACAAGGCAAGCCAAACCAATACAACTGCTCTTAAACAGTTAAACCATGTAGTTTAAAACAAGGATAAATAAACAACAAGGTAGTTCGGAATATATATATATATATATATATATAGTACCATCCCGACTACAGCCCTCAGATCGGGGTGTCACAAAGTCATGAGCCACTAAAGAAGGCCTAAAGATAATATAACTATTACAATATCTTAAGCACAATTGTTTGAAAGAAGTAAAGTCAACAAAAGAAAAGAGTTACGGGGCTGCGGACGCAAGCAGCTACCTCGTAATCTCCGAAGCTCCGAATCAGCAATAGTAGTCAGTACCTCGAAGCGGGACCGCTAACGCCTGAATCTGCACACATGGTACAGGGAGTAATGTGAGTACTTCCAACTCAGTGAGTAATAAACGTAAATAATAACTGTAGGTAAGAAAACACATAATGCACAATAAAACATCTTAAAAATGGTAACCAAGTGTAAAGTCGAGTAGAAAATCCTTTTAACGGGTAAAACATGTACATCTTTCAAGCAAATATTGGGAAGAAACAGAAAACACTTTTAAAACCGTCCCTCGGGCTCAATGTCATTTAATACATGCCTCTCGGGCTTAACATCATTTAAATACATGCCCCTCGGGCTTAACATCATTTAAAATAGTAAAACCTTTTCAAAATCCGGTTACCAGTCGTCATCGTTACCAACTGTAACCTACAGTTGTCATTGTTACCAACTGTGTTATCTTTGGTTACCGGTTGTCATTGTTACCAACCGTAACCTACAGTTGTCATTGTTACCAACTGTATTATCTACCCATCTC
>MCJB01049853.1:16340-31038 GCA_002018475.1 Nicotiana obtusifolia
ACCAGATCAATTTCAAAATCATTTGAAAACATCATTTAGTTTTCCAAAACCAAGTTTCAAATAATGATTCAAAACATTTCAAATACCCCTGAAGGGTTTACATAACTGGCGTGAAGCCCAAATATGATTTCAGTAAAATTACCCCTGAAGGGTTTACATAACCGGCACGAAGCCCAAATACGGCTAAAAGCCCAAATCATTATAATATCAATCAATTTCAAACAGTTATGTAGTAAAAATCATCATTTGGGACGGACCAAGTCACAATCCCCAATAGTAAACGACCCCACGCTCATCATCGAGCGTGTGCCTCACTTCATTAAAGCACTACGAGGTACAATACGGGGTTTCAAACCCTCATAGCAATATTTACTATCATTACTCACCTCGAAATCGGCTAAATCCTTAGCCCGTGACGCCCTTGCCCTTTGAATTGGCCTCCTCGCGCGTCGAATCTATTCAATTTCATAATCATTACGTTACATTAGGCTATGGGTATAAAACCCAAACGGAAATAATCAAGTTTACTAAGAAATTTCCAATTTTAGCAAAACCCGGGCCCCGGGCCCACTTTTCAAAATTCAAAAATTATTATCTAAACGTGTTCCTTGTCCCTTCACGAGTTTACCCATATAAGATTTGTCGTAATTCTACCTCAAATCGACCTAAATCCCCAATATCATATTTTCTTGAAATTGAGAAGAACCCTAGGTTCTTTTCTTTCACAATTTCGTGAATTTACCATGGGATTAAACATGAAAATCTTAATCTATGAGGGATTTTAGGACATAGGATACTTACCCGATGTTTTCCTTGAGGTTCCCTCTTTATTTGTTTCCAACTTCTTTTTAATCTTCTTCTTAAACAGCCCCCAAATGTCTCTAAGGTGTTGTAATCCCCTTTCCTTGCAAGATTAATTCTGAAAATCTACTTTGCATGTGAGTTTGGGGTTGATTTTCAGTGGTTCTTTGTGTTTGTAGTTGCTCTCTTTCGTGGGTGTGTGTTTTGGACCTCAGAAGAGTAAAAAGGGACCCTAGGTCCTATTTATATTAGCTGAAAATCAAACAAAAGTGCTGAACCCAACCATTTTCGCGACCCCTTAGCTGATCTCCTTTCTTTCTTTTACAAAGATTACTCTAACTTTTTCATACAAAGTCCGATCTGGACGATTCTTTTTGCTACGGCTCCGTAATTTCAATACGGAGCTAATTCTTCAAACGAAATTGAATTTGGAGGTCGTTTACTAATTCTAATACCCATTACACCAGAAATGAAATGTTTGTCGCTTCATGAAGCGACGAACTAAGTCCCGTTAACGATCCGAAATGCATCCGAGACCCCCGGGACTTTATCCGAACATACACACATTTTCTATAACCTCATTCAAACTTGTTCCAATCTTTGGAACACTAAGATGAACATCGATTTATTAAATTTGCATTGAACCAATTCTATGAACTTTAAGGATCCTCAATTTGATCTTTCGATCCGAACCCGACCAAACGGTGTCCGAATGGTCTGAAAATTTGCATGCAAGTCCAAAATCACATAAGGAACCTACAGCAACAATCGGAATTTCGTTCACCGGATCAAAATTTCACCTATCAACCGGAAATTCGAACTTGGTCGATTCAAATTTGATGTTGTTCGAGGTCTATCAAATATATTTCAGTCATTCATCTAAGTCATATATCCTCTCCCAAAGCTAGTCGTGTCATCCGATTTCAAATCCGATCCCTCTAACTCAAAAGTAAATTTTAGGGTTGACTTTTGTGACTTAGACTTTCGCAAATGAGACCAGGTGTCTCATTTCTTTGAAATTTTCTTCGAGTACATCTTCTCAACTTAATTTCAATTAGTATAATTAAAGAAATAAATTGGAACGTAAAACGAGTCATTACATTCTCCCCCTCTTAAACAAACATTCGTCCTCGAACGAGTTAAGAAGCATACCTAAATTTTCGAAGAGCTGTGGATATTTGCTCCGCATCTCGTGCTCAGTTTCCCATGTAGCCTCTTCTACAGGTCGACCTTTCCATTGAACTTTCACCGAAGCTATTTCTTTGGATCTCAACTTCCGAACTTGACGATCCAAAATCGTCACCGGCTCTACCTCATAGGTCAAGCCATCATCCAACTGAATGTTACTGCCTTCATTCCCCTGGGGGGCGCTGGGCGCTGGCCAGGGGACTGATTTCAATTCAGTTTACAAGTGTGTTAGCCAAAAATAAAAATCAGACGAACCCCAATCTTACTCCCTCGTTTCAATTTTGTGGGTTGTTTGAGTGGACAAGAAATTACATATAGAGAAAGGAGGATTTTTTAAATTTGTGTGTTTAAATGTATCATGAGATTTATGTGGTTATAAAGACATGCTAATAAAAAAATGTGATTTTTCAAATATAGAAAGAGGTTCTCTTTAGAAGAATTAATCAATAAGAAAATAACATCACATAAAATAAAATATAAATTATAAAAAATATTATTTTATTATTGCTAATTTATAGACCTCCTTCCAAGTTTTGTTTCTATAACTTTTGTTTTTTTTTTTGGTAAATAAGATTTTATTATCAAAGGCATTATGTATAATCAATTCAAAGAAAAAACTACAGATAGGCAATTGCAAGATATACTTCTCACAACTAACATCCACTTTCCAAAGTTACAAACAAGACAGACCATATTAGACAGGATAAAAATTCACATTATCAAGCTCCTTAGTAAGTCTTGTCTTCTGTGATCCCCTACAGAAGATTTCCTGTATAATTCTTCTAATGATGCTCTTAGGATCATCTTGTTTATTTTGGAAAATTCTCTGATTTCTCTCAATCCAAAGTGATAAACACATGCAGCCAAAGTCATTCTAAAGATCTTCGAATTGAATTTCTTCCTTTTGCATTAACTTCAGCCCATCTCCACTCATCTGGCCAAATCATAGTTGTTCTACCAATTCTTTGCCATTGCAAGAGCTTGTTTCACACCTGTGCACATATATCACATTGGGAAAAGAGGGGGATATACTTTTTGTCACGACCCCAATTTTCCCCCATAGGATGTCATGACCGCACCTAGTCTCTAAGACTAGATAAGCCTAACAAACATGTGGAAGTGAATGAAACAATAATTTAAACATCTCAAAACTCAACAACATACATAAAAAGGGAAATCTCTACAGCTCAATGTGTATACAATAGCCCTACGGCGTAATACAAGTCACAAGCTCCATGATAATACCAAAACCTTTTCTATACAACTGTCTAGTAAAGAAGTAATATATAAAAAAGGGAATAGAAGGAGAATCTGAGGCTTGCGGACTTGAGCAAGTGTACCTTCAAGTCTCCAAATGCAACTTCAGCTCACTAGTGTCAGAACTGATAGGAAGTACCTAGATCTGAACAAAAAGATATGCAGAAACGTAGCATGAGTACACCACAACGGTACCCAGTAAGTGCCAAGCCTAACCTCGGTAGAGTAGTGACAAGGTTAGTTCAAGGACCTACTGGAACAAATAAGCAGACTGTACAAGAGTATAGTAGTGTAGCGATGATTATAATGAAATTTACACAACATATAGCATGTAAAGGCTAGCTACACGGAACTAAAGCAAATAGAGCAACGGGGAGATAAACAATAAGTAATATGCAAAGGAAACAAAAACCAAAGTCAAATACAGCAAATAAAGAAAAGATCAATGAGGGTCACTATCGAGGTACCGCCTCGTAGTCCCATATCACAAGAATAACTCACAATCTTTCCTTATATTACTGCGGGAGCCTTTACATTTAGTTTTCTAAAAATTATTTTTTCCGAAATAGCATCCCGCGTCTTAGTGCACCTTATCACACCGCATAGCTTCTAGTAGTTACCCTACTAGCCACGCGTATCAAGCCCACCTTATCTCAACGTTTCAACACCCAGGCCTTATACTAGATGCCCAATATCATAACTTGCTAGAGAAACCAAACAATAACAGAATTTCACAATAAAGAGCCAACTGCTCAACCACAATGTACACAAAGTATCAACAATAACAACCGGAAGAATAATGACGAGTGCAAAACACACTTAAATTCTGCTCGCTAATCAAATATAGTATAGTATAATATCGTATCCAAAGGGATTGGATTTAAACAGTATTCTCGTAGTTTCTAGCTTGGTTGCTATCCAAGATGATCAAAAGTTGAGATTTATAAGATGTCTAACTTAAATTAACTAAGAATCAAAAGCTATTGACTAATGACAATCGAAACAAAGAATAAGCAAAGAAGGTTATCAATGGGAGAAGATAGGGTTGATAGGATAGGTGCAAGATAATTGTTTAGGATCTAAATCTAGATAATTCACTTCTAATGTTCAAGTGAGTCTCTCGAACTCACTCAATTATTAGTTCAAATCTATCGATTAAGTCTTAACCTCACAAGATGAACCAATTTAAGCACGTAACGATATGCAACAATGCATAGTGGACTGGTCTTTAGAAAAACCTCTTTCGATTATTCTCCTAACTAAGTTTAATCAATGATTCAACTAGCCTCTTTCGATTGCTTAGAAGAATCTATGAACTCAACCAATAATATAATGCAAAGATATCATAAGTTATGCCTCTCTCGATTACATGAACAAGTTAATATAGATGCAACAATTAAATCATCCAAAAACGCTTCAATACATAAAACTAGAGTTATAATCAACAAACAATCATCAATACACCTAATCCATCAAATCCTAAATGGAACTACTCCATAGATATGGACCAATTCATCACAATATAATTAAAATATAGAAAAGCATAAATTTGATCCAAACTCAGGTCTTGAGTGAAGAAAGAACGATGAAATCCTTGTGCGTGTGTTCTTCCAACTCCTCCTTAGCCGCCTTAGGTCCAAAGTATGTCAAAGATCCAGAAAATAATATTTTTTCCTGTATTTATTCCAAGTTGGGTCAGGCCAGATGAAACTACCTTCTCCTAGCCGAAATAGGACATTGGCTTCGTAAAAATTACACAGGCACTCCGCATGGGGCGACGCGCCACGCGCGATATTAGTGGAGAAATCCAGAGATCTAACAATTTGCAAGCAGGCCGGATTTGCACAGCCGCGATTGGTGAGAATTTCCAGAGGACTTCGTTTCCTCTATGTTTGTGCCTAAACCTTGCATTTTGGCTGCCACCACATGGAAAAGCACTACGTAGTATTGAAATTATGCTATTGCATGTGACTTTTTGCTTGTCCAAAGCCAAATTGGCCTAACAAAAGACGTGTTAGTGGCCTTTCTTAGAAGGATTAGTTTCTTTAACTTTTGTACACAATTGCAAAGCCACGAAGTGGTAGCTCTATTGCATTCCTTTTCTCTTTTCTTCCTTCATTTTTACTATGCACATTCGGTCCTCAACTCTCGAACTCAATCCCGGTTTAACTTTCGAACATCTACTCATACTTCAAAGTTCTCTTTTACTTATTTTAGCTCCAAAAATGTGTCTTAGCTTGGAATTACAACCTACACAATAAAAAATACATAATGAGTATAAATTATCCATATTTTAGCTCAAATATGATTAAAGTGTAGTCAAATAATAAGTGTAAAGTATCCAAAAACTCGTATTTTTAGCAGACCATCAACACCCCACAATTAAACCATTGCTCGTTCTCGAGCAATATAAACTACACTTCAAATAGGGGCGACCTTTTCAAGCAACTCCCGTGACTCATCATACCAAGAATATTTAAAATAGATTAAGCACCATACCGTAACATCCTAACCTCAAGACTCAACTCAAAAGCACCATGCATTTTTTCACACCCCGCTCACTTACTCTAACACAGAGGTCAACGACATTACCTTTCCTTCATGAATCAAGTTCCCTCACACAACAATAGAGAGTATTTCCACACACAATAAAATTTAAGAACAATTAGGAGCTCAAGATAGAAAGAATTCACTCACTTTCTGAAGTAACATCCATATGCCTCAAAAGACGTACCATAGGCTTGCCCGTAGTGTGCTACTTTACTAATTGAGCTCATTCTGTCGAGGATCAAGTAGGACTTTAATTTGTTGTAATGTATGCTGCAAGATGGGTAGGATACATTTGGATATAAGAGTGGCTACACCTCCCTAAGAACTTTAATACATACAATTAACCATTCAAAACCCCACACTCATGTCAAACCATAATTCCACCTTCACATCAATATACATTAAATCCCTATTTTTTTCTTTTCTTTTTCAATTTAAGTGGCTCTTATTTTTTTAAAACATTGCACCTTTCTCCTTATTTCAATAGTTCCACTCAAAAGCCAAACCAACATCCCACACTTCAACTTTTATAAAGTTCATAACAAATTGAAGTGCTCACAAGAGGTACAAGGTTCAAATAGATGGTCAATTCCAATAAATGGGTAAGGCTTGCAATGTGGTTGCCAAAGAACTAGGATTACATGCTCAACGGGTTTAACTAAGATATATACCAATTAGGTGGATAAATATATCATTGGCTCAACAAAGAAATGCCTATATCACTTCCAAGACTGAATAAAACTACTATTTCACTTTGCAAACACACAGGGCAAGTTCTAGTCATCAAATGCAATGCACAAAATACACAAAACCTCACTCACACATGGAACGTAACTCACTCAGGATTGGACTTTCAAGATACTACAACCAAAGCAATTAAGCATGGTTAAGATAATACAATTTAAGGTACTTATACAAGAGTCAAAAATTGAGCCTAAGTGTCACAATTAAAGCACTTACTATTCTCAAGGCATAATAAAGTCAAGAGATATTGCCTTCAATTCATATTACAGTACAAGGTTTCCTACTCATAACAAAAATAAAATTAACTACACCCAATTCAAACAAAATCCTTGGAAAAGAACCACAACACAAAGAAAAACCAAGGGGAAATTATTACACTACCTACAAATGAAAATCTTTTTGTCTTTTTTCTTTTGACTTTAATCACTCAAGAAACCTGTCAATGATACCCATCTTCGGGAAAATCAAAATTTTTAAAATTTTTTCTATCTCCAACTACTACAAATAACAAAAAAGACACTAATATACATACATACATATAAATATCCCCCACCCTACACTTTACGTTGTGGCGTGTCTCCATGACACACAATTAAAAAGCATATGGTAAAGAAAACTTCCCTGAGCATCTAGTCGGGGTCTGCGTCGAAGTCGGGCTCCATTCCTCGCGCCCAAACTAATGTACACATCCATGCAGACAACTTCTTCTCAGCCTTCTTGGGGTACACCCCACACTTATCTTTCTCGCTCACTGCAGCCTTCTGTTTCGAGCCCTTCACTTTCCACTCAACACTTGTTGATTTTCCTTTTTGCACCTCCTTTGCTACATTCACCTCAAAAGTCACAGTCTCCTCATCCACTCTAAGCATGAGTTTCCTCTTGTTTATATCTAATATAGCTCTACCTATCACTAAGAATAGTCTTCTTAAGATGAGGGGCCTCCTTGCTTTCCTCCATATTCACTACTATAAAATTCATAGGAAATACGAACTTATCCACCTGAACTAACATATCTTTCACTATCCCCTCGAGTATTAAAGTTTGTTTGGTCTGCCAGCTGTAACGATATTGGTGCAGACCTTATCTCTCCAATCCCCTTCTCCAATTTTTTGTAAATAGATAGAGGCATTAGATTAATTGAGGCACTAGAATCACACGATTTATCAAAATGAATAGTTCTGTCAGAACAAGGTATAGTAAAACTCCCTGGATCTCCACACTTTTGTAGGAGTTTGTTTTGCAATATTGCACAGCAATGCTCGGTGAGCTTGACCACTGAGGTCTCTTCTATCTTCCTCTTCTTTGTAAGGATCTCCTTCAAGAATTTGGAATAAGCAAACATTTGTGAAAGCACTTCTGTGAATGATAAGTTTACATGAACTTGTTTCAGCACATCTAGAAATCTCTCAAACTGCTTGTCCAACTTTTCTCTACTTAGCTTTTGGGGGAAAGGTAAAGTAGGCATATGCTCTCTTTCATCATGTTCCTCCCTTCTTGAAGTTTATCCCTTCTTCTTTTTCTCAGCTTTCATCTGGCCCTTCTTATTTTTATCAACATCATTCTTAAGTTGTTCCCCACTTTCTTTTCCAAGTTTCACATCATTTTGGATCGGGGTGGGATCTTTCAACACTTGCCCACTTCTCAAGGTTACAACATTCACTGTTTCTTTGAGATTTATCTCAGTATCAGTAGAGAGAGTTCCTGGAGCCCTCTCAGATAATACTATTGCACGTTGCGCAACCTGTCTCTCCAGGTTTCGAAAAGATGTGCCCAGTTCTTTGATAGTTGCTCCATGGGCATCCAGCCTCTCATCTGTCTTGATAATGAAGGCCTTCATTAGATCCTCTAGACTAGGCTGATTGGGCTGCTGAGGCTGAAACTGCAGCCTCGACTGATTCATAAAGCTTGGAGCTCCTTGTACCTAAAATCTTGGGTTGTTTTGTTGCCACTCATTTGCGGTACCCCCAGGTGAACTCCATGAAAAATCGGGGTGTTTCTGACCCATTGGATTAAAGTTGTAATTCCTCACAATATTTACTTCCTCAATTGAGGCTTGACACTTTATGAGTAGGCTGTCCTCTTCCACATATATCACAGGCTGCTTGAGGCTCACTTATTATTGTAGCTAGGGCCAGCTTCCTTATTTCTTTAGCCATAGCATCAAGTTGTACCTGCACAAATGTATTAGCATCAACTTGGTGAACACCAGTTGATCTTCTTGTTATAGCACTCTCAGAGGCCCGCTGATTTGCATCTTCACACAACTCAACAAGAATTGTGACTATCTCCTCTGGACTCTTCTTCACCAACAGGCCTCCAGCTACATTGCTCAATGTTCTACATGAGGCCGGTGTTAATCCATCCCAAAAGTCCTGGAATTGCATCCGAAGTTCAATTCCACTATGTTGACACTTTCTAACTATCTCCTTAAACCTCTCCCATGCTTCAAAAACATGTCGGTCTCTTTCTGGCAGAAGTTATGAATTTCTCTTCTAAACTTGCCCATCTTAGCTGATGAGAAATATTTATCAAGAAATTTTCTGGTCATCGCATCCCATATTCTAATCGATCCCATGGGTAAGCTTCGAAGCCACTGCTTTGCATCATCTTTGAGTGCGAAGGGGAATGCCCTTAAGTACACGAAATCATGTGACAACCCATTATATTGAAAGGTGTTCATAATCTCCTCGAAGTCCATTAGATATATGTTTGGATCTTCTTTCATCTTTCCTCTGAAGATACAACAATTCTGAAGGGTTTGAAGCAACCCTTGCTTCGATTCGAAATTGTTAGCTGCAAATGGAGGTGGTCTCACACTTGATAATTCTTGATTGTAGACTAGTCTAGCATAATCACCTAGTGATCTTCCAGGCATGGGAGCTATATTTCCGAACGGGTCTGCAGCCAAGGGCTGATTTTGAGCAATTTTTCGAGCCCTCTCTTCTTCATAGATAATCTTTGCATCTCTAATAGCTGCTTCTTCAACATCCCGTGCAGCTTTTTATCGTCGTTGGGCTACCTCTCTTATAGCCACATCTACATTATCATCACAGTTTCTGGCCATAGTTTCTTTGGTTGAGGATTGCCCAACCTTTTCTAACGTCTCGATGAGATTTCTTTCCTTCCATAGCTGTCATAGTTGTTTTTCTATTGCTGGCTCGTATGGTAGCACTTCTTTCTCAGAAGCTCGAGTCATGCACCAATCTCAACCTGCAACCTGCGCATAGTCAAAGAACACCAAACATAAAAAGGGAAAAACAAAATAAAAACAAAAGGAAAAAAATTCTTGAATTAGCACTACAAACTATTTCAAACACTATTGAGTGTCAATCCCCGGCAACGACGCCAAAATTTAACGAGTGCAAAACACACACTTAAAATCTTCTCGCTAATCAAATATACTATAGTATAATATCGTATCCATAGGGATTGGATTTAAATGATATTCTCGTAGTTTCTAGCTTGGTTTCTATCCAAGATGATCAACAGCTGGGATTTATAAGATGTCTAACTAAAATTTACTAAGAATCTAATGCTATTGACTAATGGCAATCAAAACAAGGAATAAGCAAAGAAGGTTATCAATGGGAGAAGATAGGATTTTTATAGGATAGGTGCAAGATAATTGCTCATGATCTAACTCTGGATAATTCACTTCTAATGTTCAAGTGAGTCTCTCGAATTCACTCAATTATTAGTTCAAACGTTCAGCAAAAACTTCTCTCTCGATTAAGTTTTAACCTCACAAGATGAACCAATTTAAGCACGTGACGATATGCAAGAATGCGTAGTGGATTAGTCTTTAGAAAACCTCTTTCGATTATTCTCCTAACTAGGTTTAATCAATGATTCAACTAGCCTCTTGACTGAGGCTTTCGGACAAGACTACTTACTCCAGTAGGTTAGTAAGCTGCCTCTTCCGCTTTCAGGTAAGGGTAGCTCTGAAGGGAGTTTCGATTACTTAGAAGAATCTATAAACTCAACCAACAATATAATGCAAAGCTATCACAAGTTATGCCTCTCTCAATTACATGTGCAAGTCAATATAGATGCAATAATTAAATCATCCAAAAATGCTTCAATACATAAAACTAGAGTTATAATCCTCAAACAATCGTTAATATACCAAATCCATCAAACCCTAAATGGAACTACTCCATAGATATGGAGCAGTTCATCATAAATATAATTAAAATATAGGAAAGCATAAATTCGATCCAAACTCAGGTCTTGAGTGAGGAAGGAATGATGAAATCCTTGCGCGTGTGTTCTTCCAACTCCTCCTTAGCCGCCTTAGGTCCAAAGTATGTCGAAATTCCAGAAAATAATATTTTTTTATGTATTTATACCAAGTAGGGTTAGGCCTAGACTAAATAGGACATTGGCTCTGTAAAAATTACACAGGCACGCCACATGGGGCGATGTGCCACGCGGGGCATTAGTGGGAAAACTCAAAGAGCTAACAATTTGCAAGCAGGCCGGATTTGCACAGCCGCGGTGCACTGGGCGACGCGCTGCGCGTCGCGTTAGTGAGATTTTCTAGAGGACTTCGTTTCCTCTAGGTTTGATGCCAAAACCTTGCATTTGGCTACCACCACGTGGCAAAGCACCACGAAGTAGTGAAATTATGCTATTGCATGTGACTTTTTGCTTTTCCAAAGCGAAATTGGTCTAACACAAGATGCATTAGTGGTCTTTCTTAGAAGGATTAGTTTCTTTAACTTTTGTACATAATTGCAAAGCCTTGAAGTGGCAGCTCTATTACATTCCTTTTGTATTTTCTTCCTTTATTTTTACTATGCACATTCGGTCCTCAACTATCGAACTCAATCCCGGTTTAACTTTCAAACTTCTACTTAGACTTCAAAGATCTCTTTTACTTATTTTAGCTCCAAAAATGTGTCTTAGCTCGGAATCACAACCTACACAACAATATAACACATAATGAATATGAATTACCTATATTTTAGCTCAAACATGATTAAAGTGTAGTCAAATAATAGGTGTAAAGTATCCAAAAACTCATATTTTTAGCCTACCATCAAATAACTCAATAGAATGATGTTTCCAAGAATAGCATATTTCAAGTAAAGAATTCGACAATTAAATGATGAATATAGAATAAAGGAAACAAGAACTTCAACTAAACATGTAGAGCAATTATCAAGTAAGAGATAAGACAAGTAGACATGTGAAATTATTCTACAAATGACGACTATAACATGTGAAGGTATCTCAATTAAGGAATCGAAGGAATTTACATAGATAAAAACCAATAATGTCCACATTTAGTCCGTGTAAACACTCGTCACCTTGCGTATACGGCTTTTACAAATCACAATTATCACAAACAACACCAATCCTAAGGGGTAATTCCCCCACACAAAGTTAGGCAAGTCACTTACCTCAAACCACGCTAAATCCATCCACTAGTAGGCCTTTCCCTCGATTATCCAACTCCGAACGGCTCGAATCTAGCAAAAATAATTTCATACTATAAATATAACTGTAGGAAACTAATTCAGGTAATGAAATTATGATTTTTGTGAAGAAGTACAAAGTCAACCCGGGCTTGCATCTCGAAACCCCAGCAAGATTATAAAATCCGAACACCCATTCAATATCGAGTCCAACCATACAAGAATTACTCAAATCCGACATCAATTCCCCTTTCAAAACTCAACAATTTAGTCTAAGAGGTCTTTATCATTTTTCCCAAATTTTCAACTCCAAAACACTAATTTAATGATGAAATTATCAATAAATTCATGTAAATTAACCAAAATCGAGTTAGGATTTCTTACCCAAATAATCTCTTTGAAAAACTCTCAAAAAATCGTCTTTCACCTAGCTCTCTAAGTCCAAAATGGATTATGAAGATTAACCCTCAAGCAAGTCCCTTTCTGCCCAACGATCCTTGCTCTGCCGGCCTGGGGTCGCTTCTGCGACACCGCACTTACAGAAAAACCATCGCAGGTGCAGAATCCACTTAAACTCAATGAATTCCGCTTCTGTGTATAAAACCTCAAAATTGCGAGCACGCTCCTGCAGAAAATCTCCGCTTTTGCAATGACCGACCAAACTCACCCCCATCGTATCTGAGACCACTTCTCTGCACCTGCGGACTCGCAGATGCGGATGCCACTTCGCACAGTGGATCCCAGCTAGGCAAGGCCAGCTTCCTTTCTACCACCAAATACTCGCTTTTGCAAGTCCGCACCTGCGGCCAATCCCTCAGCAGGTGCGATGACACCAGAAGCTGAAAACTTCAGCAATCCAACAAGTCCAATTTCGATCCGAATTCAATTTGTTTCATACCTGGGCCTCCTAGGACCCCGTACAAATATAACTACTAGTTCCCAAACACAAAACGGACCTACTCGAGGCCAAAAATCACATCAAACAATATCTATTTACACATCGCAACCCAAATTCAATCCTAAGCAACTCTGAACTTCCGAATTCCGAAACCAATGCCGATTCATACCAAAACAACTCCGATTGACTTCAAATTTTACACACAAGTTATAATTGACCTTATAGACCTATTCAAACATTCAGAATCGGGATCGAACCCGATATCAATAAAGTCAACTCTCGGTCAAACTTTTCGAAATTTTCCATTTTCCAACTTTCGGCAATTCATGCCAAACGACCTACGGACCTCCAAATCAACATTCAGACATGCTCCTAAGACCGAACTCACCATACAGAGCTATTGGAACCATCAAAACTCTATTCCGAATTTATTTTCACACATGTCAAACTACGGTCAACTCTCACAACTTAAACCTCCAAGGCAAGAAGGGGCGCAGAAATTAAGATGTGCGGTCCGCAGAGGTATTTCTTCGGCCGTAGAAGAAAGTGTGGACTGCAAAATTCCCTCTACGGCAGCAGAAAAAGTGAAGATGCCTAGCAGATTTTAAGCCAATGTGTGGACCTCACATAAATTGTGCAGTCGCAGAACATGGTTTGCACTGACAAAAATTCAATGTTTAGAGAGTGTGCAGATGACCAAGACTTGAAGCCTTGCCTGAAGTGTGGACCACATAAGAATTCTGCGGCCATAGAAGATGTGTTGCAGCCACAGACCAAATTATGCGGCTACAGAATCCAAGTCCTTGCAAGCTGAAGCAATTTGCGGACCACACATGGAATTGTGCGGCCACAGAACCTCCCGAGAAGAATTTTCTCAGCGAATTTTTGGCCACTATAAATAAACGAGAATCACATTTTTAGGTGAAGTTTTGAAGTTTGAGCTGTTGTAGCCGTTGTATTTTGCTATTTTAGGAAGTTTGTGACTATTTTGGGTTTTATACATCATATTTTATCATTTTAATCTTAGATTATGAGTTTAATTAGTATTTTTTCTTTATTTTCTTCATCTTCTATTATGAGTAGCTGGACTTTTATAGGGGTTGTGACCCAATCTTAGTGTGTAACCTTATGGGTATTTAATTTAATGCTTGTTTATGATAGGGTGTTGATTATTTAACCTTGTTTATGCTTTAATTTTAGAATTAATAGTTGCAGACATTGATTCATGCTTAGTTGACTTGGTTCTTACTTGAGAAAGAGGTACCTAGTCTAGAAAACTTGGCTAACAAAAAATTAAGCTAATTAAGGGTTTGATTAGCCTAATTAAAACGGTTTGAACTAGAGATAATGAGAATATGACTTGAGCTCATGTCAACTATTTAGCTTGATACCCATTTGGGCTTGAGAAAGCCAAATTGGAAAAAATCACTCAATGGCCGAGAGGTATTGAGTGGTTAACTTATAGTTGAGAGCTATAATACACCTCGATCAATAAAATAAGTATTGACGTATTTAAACCATTAGGCGAACACCTAGGTTAAGGTCACATCCCTAGGCTTTTTAATCATTTGGAAAAATAACAAAAATAATCATTCGCTTTCTCGTTTCTTCTCTTTAACTAATAATTATTAGAGTTAGTTTAGAAGTAGAAATCAAAACCCTTTGTTTGGAAGTGCAATTTAGTTTTTCCACTTGCTCTTGTCAAGTATATACCCTAACTCCCATATTAAACTCCATGTGTAAATCGATCCCTGGGTACTATTCTTCCAATGACTGTTTCCACTCACTATTTAGTGCAGATTTGACGTGGATCAATTTTGGCGCCGTTTTTTAGGGGGGG
>MCJB01049853.1:31058-65778 GCA_002018475.1 Nicotiana obtusifolia
AAAATGGTGTTAGCTATATATTTGAGTTTGTTTTTGGAATATCTTCTTTCTCTTCCGTGGTACTAACTTGTATGAGAAATTTTAGGTACAACCATGGCAAACAATGAGTTCGAAAAGTTGCCTTTGGAGGAATTGGACGGCGAGGAGGAGCAAGTAGAGGAGGTACCTCATGAGCCACAAACCAATAGGAGAGGCCGGGTACCTCATGACAATGTGCCCGTTCCACCCTCACCTCCACCACGAGCGGCTCTACACTGGATATTGCCCAACGAAGGTTATGATAGTGCAATAGTCACTTCCCGTATTAGGATGGTCAACTTCCAAATTAGTAATGTGATGCTCACTTTGCTTGAGCAACAGGGTTTCTTCACCGGTGCTACAACTCAAAATGCTTATAAAAATTTGACGGGCTTCGTGGATATATGTTGGGGGAGAAAGAAAACTAATAGCTCTGAGGATGCATTGAGGCTAAGACTTTTTCCCTTGTCTTTACGGGGGAAAGCTTTAGATTGGTTGGAACGATTGCCGAACCATTCAATTCACACTTGGGATGAGTTGGCGAAAACGTTCATCGCTAAGTTTTTCTCTCCGGGGCACATGGATACACTTCGAGTGGAGATCTTGGCGTTCAAGCAAGAGACAAATGAACCACTACACGAGATATGGGAGCACTATAGAAAAATGGTTAAGGAATGTGCCAACAATGATATACAGAAAACATAATTCAACAAACCTTCTCTCGTGAGATTAATACAACCAACCAATGTGTAGTGAATCAATTATCCACTGGGAACTTTATGAATACGCCTTATGCGGAGGCGTGTGAGATTTTGGATGAGATAGTGGAAACGTCGTCGGCTTGGCAATCCCGAGCCAATGTTCCACAAGGTGATCCGAATTTGATCCACCTTCACAAAGAATTGTAAGATCATGGGCAAGCCATTGCTGAATTGACCACTACCATGACTCAACTAGAAAAATCTAAACTAAACCAAGTGCAAGATCCTAAGAAAGTTAATGCTATGGAGGGAGTGAATATGTTGGTAAACAAGAGAAGGACCAAGGATCCACAAGTGCAAACTCGAGTGGAGAACTATATGCAAGAAGATGGTGGTTTTGAGCAAGATGATTCTTACAATGAACAAGAGGAGAAAGTGCAATATGTGAACAATTTACAAGGGCAAAGAAACAACTTCCAAGGCCCAATGGCGACCACAAAACAATCATGGCAATTGGAAGTCTAACAATCAAGGAAATTAGAGTGGAAATAGCAATTAAGGGAATTGGTGTAACAACAACAAGAAAATTGGCATAACAATAACAACAATCAAGGAAATTAGCATAACAACAACAATCAAGGAAATTGGAGTGGAAACAAACAAAGAAATTGTGGAGGCAACAATCAAGGCAACCGGGGGTTGGGTTTTCAAAGGTCCCCCAATGTATCAACAATCAAGCAACCCCCTCCTTATCCTTCCTATGGCTCAAGTTCTTCAAACAATGAAATGGGACGTATTGAAAGTATGTTCAAGCAAATGATGAAAAAGAATGTTGATTCGGATGCCCAACTTGCCTCACACAACACGTCAATCCGCTACCTAGAAGTTCAAATGGGGCAAATCTCTCAAGCTCTAAATTCACGTCCTAAGGGGGGCACTACCAAGTGACATGATGGTAAACCCAAAGGGTGGGAACAATACGGGGCATGCCATGGAGGTTATCACAAGAAGTAGAAGAGGCGGGAATGCACCCAGCTCAAGTGAAAGGCGACTAGTTGATGATGATTAAGTGATGAAAGAAGAAGAGGTCCCAAATAATGTTTTGCAACCTAATGAGGAAGTTCGGATTGATATTTATGATAATGTGGAAGAAACTCAAGTGGGAGGTGAACCCGTCTAGGGAACACATCATTGACATACCGGAGCCGGTAGTTCAAAAAGCTAAGGCATCATTGCCTAAGCCTCCACCTCCATACCCTCAAATACTCACCAAGCAAAATGGTGAGAATCAATTCAAGAAGTTCATTCAAATGATGAAGAGTCTTTTAATCAATGTGCCATTGGTCGAAGCTTTGGAATAAATGGCCGGTTATGCAAAGTTTTTGAAGGATCTTGTGACAAAGAAGCGGTCGGTGAATTTTGAAACTATCAAAGTCACTCATCAAGTGAGTGCAATTATTCATTCGATGGCTCCTAAGTTGGAGGATCCCGGTGCTTTCACAATTCCTTGTACAATTAAAAGTGCCGAGTTTGCTAAAGCTCTTTGTGATGTTGGGGCAAGTATCAATTTGATGCTCTATTCAATTTTCAAAACTTTGGATATTGGGAAACCAAGACCCACCTCTATGAGATTGAAAATGGCCTATTGTACCATGAAAAGGCCTTTGGGTGTGATTGAAGATGTTTTGGTCCGGGTTGATAAATTCATTCTGCCGATGGATTTTATCATTCTAGATTGTGAGGTTGATTATGAAGTGCCTTAGGAGACCTTTCCTCGCTCCGGGTAAGGATCGTTGTGACGTTGAAGCCGGAGAACTCACTTATCGGGTAGTGATGAAAAAGTGGTATTCCATATGTGTAAGTCCATGCGACAATCAAATAGCAATGGTGTGTGTTCTTTTGTGGAGTTGGTGACCGATGTCATTGTTGATGATACAAGTGCTACAATCAATGTTGGTGATATGTTGGAGGCCATCTTGCTCAAATTTGATGATGACGAGATGGATGACTTCATGGAATGCGTGAACTATTTGCAAGGAGTGAGGTCGTACAACTATGCACCCCAAAAATTATCCTTGGATCTTCAAAATAGGATGACTCCTCCTACAAAGCCTTCTATTGAAGAGCCACCTATCTTGGAGTTGAATCCATTGCTTCGACATCTTTGGTATGAATTTCTGGCCCTTGTTCTACTTTACTAGTTATTCTTTTCTCTTATTTGGCTAACGTGTAGGTAGATTCCATACTGGCAGTCCTACAAAATAGAAAGAAGGCTATTGGGTGGACATTGGCGGATATTCGAAGTATAAGCCCCGCCTTTTGGATGCATAAGATCAACTTGGGAAATGGCGCTAAACCATCTATTGAACAGTAAAAGAGACTCAATGAGGCTATGCAAGAAGTTGTCAAGAAGGAGATTATCAAGTGGTTGGATTTCGGGGTTCTCCACCCTATCTCCGATAGTTCATGGACTTTTCCGGTTCAATATGTTACAAAGAAGGGGGGGGGNGGGCATGACGGTGGTCACCAATGACAAGAATGAGTTGATTCTTACAAGAACGGTGATCGGTTGGAGGGTGTGTATGGACTATCGCAAGCTCAACAAAGTCACAAGAAAGGATCACTTTTCACTTCCTTTATTAGATCAAATTATCGATAGATTGGCCAATCGTGCTTTCATTGTTTTCTTGATAGGTATTCGGGCTACAACCAAATTCTTGTTGCTCCAGAAGATCAAGAGAAAAAAAACCTTTACATGTCCCTATGGAACTTTTGCTTTCAAGCGGATGCCATTTGCACCGGCGACTTTTCAAAGATGTATGATGACTATTTCACGGACATGGTGGAGGACTATCTTGAAGTTTTCATGGATGACTTCTTGGTGGTTAGAGATTCTTTTGATGATTGTCTTGCAAATTTGGACAAAGTGTTGGCTCGATATGAAGAAACCAATTTGGTGCTCAATTGGGAGAAATTGCATTTCATGGTTGAGGAAGGTATTGTCCTTGGCCATAAAATCTCAAGGAATAGAATTGAAGTTGATAAGGCAAAAATTGAGGTGATTTTTAAGCTTTCACCCCCGACTTCGGTGAAAGGTGTGCGGAGATTCTTAGGCCATGTGGGTTTTTACCGGTGCTTTATCAAAGATTTCTCTAAAGTGGTGAAACCGTTGTGCAAGCTTCTTAAGAAGGATGCCAAGTTTAATTTCAATAATGATTGCATGAGAGCTTTTGAATTGTTGAAGCTCAAGTTGACAACTACTCCCATCATCACCGCTCCAAATTGGAGTGTGCCTTTTGAACTCATGTGTGATGCAAGTAACGTAGCATTTAGGGCTATTTTGGGGCAACACATTAACAAGATTTTCCATCCAGTCTACTATGCTAGTAAGACCATGAACAGTGCTCAAGTCAACTATACCATTACGGAGAAAGAGCTCCTTGATATTGTGTTTGCAATTAAGAAGTTTCGCCCGTACTTGATGGGTGCAAAATTATTGTCCACACGGATCATGCGGCGCTTCATTATCTTACGAGAAAAAAGGACTCCAAGATCGATTGTTGAGATGGGTGCTCTTGTTACAAGAATTTGATATTGACATCTAAGATAGGAAAGGTAGTAAAAACCAAATGGCAGATCACTTGTCTCGTTTGGGGGAGGAGGGGAGGCCGCATGATGGCTTTGAAATCAATGACTCCTTTCCCCATTTGGCAATTTCGATGAAAGAGGTGCCATTGTTCGTGGACTTAGCAATTTTTCTTGTGTGTGGATCTCCGGATGAGTTCTCTTCAAGACAAAGAAAGAAGCTGAAATGGGATTTTTAAGACTATTAGTGGAATGAACCAAAACTTTTCCAGATTTGTTCGAACGGGGTAATTAGGAGGTGTGTACCGGAAGAAGAGCAAGGTGATATTCTTTGGGCTTGTCATTCTTCGCCATATGATTGTCATCATGGTGGAGCAAGAACGGCGACCAAAGTTCTTAGTGGTAGTTTCTATTGGCTCACTCTTTACAAGAATGCGAGTGAGTTGGTGCAACAATGTGATGAATGTCAACGGGCCGGTGAAATCTCAAAGAAAAATGAAATGCCTCTTACAACCATATTGAAATTGATACTTTCGATGTGTGGGGAATTTACATCATGGGCCCTTTTGTGAGTTTTTTTGGAAACTCCTACATCTTGGTAGCAGTGGATTATGTTTCCAAATGGGTTGAGGGAGACCCTTTACCCAACAATGAGGCGAGAAGTGTAATGGCTTTCTTGAAGATGAATATTTTCACAAGGTTCGGTACTCCACGTGCATTTATAAGTGATAGGGGGTCACATTTTTTCAACAAGGCTTTTGACACTTTACTTGGCAAGTACGGTGTACTCACAAAGTCACAACTTCCTATCACCCACAAGCTAGTAGGAAAGTGGAAGTCTCCAAAAGGGAGATAAAGAGTATTTTTTCTAAAACGGTAAATGCTAATCGGGCGGATTGGTCCAAGAAGCTTGATGATGCATTATGGGCTTATCGAACGGCATACAAAATGCCTATCGGGATGTCCCTGTACCAATTGATGTTCGGAAAAGCTTGTCATCTTCTGCCGAAACTAGAGCACAAGGTAATGTGAGCTCTAAAGAAATTGAATCTTGATTGAGATGTAGCCGCTAACTTGAGGGTTGTACATTTTAATGAATTGGATGAGTTCCGGTACCATGCTTATGCGAGTTCGTCCTTGTACAAAGAAAAAGATGAAATATCTTCATGACAAATACATTTGGAACAAAGAGTTCAAGGTGGGCGTTCTTGTATTGTTATTTAACTCAAGGTTGGATGTTTCCCGGGAAGCTAAAATCCAAGTGCAGTGGTCCTTCTGAAATTGTTGGTGTGACTTTTGGTGCATTAGACTTGAAGAACAAAAATAATGAAATATTCTGAGTTAATGGTCATTCGATGAAGCACTACTTGGGCAAGGTTGGAGATAGACATGTGGTGGCGGTCATTCATTTCACTTAAGGGTATTTTGCGTCGTGTCGCGACGTTAAATCAGGCGCTTCTTGGGAGGCAACCATTGTCCTTTTCCTTTTTCATTTGTAGTTAGATGTTATTTGTGTTCTAAATTGAAGTGAAGTGTGCTACAAGGATGAGTGTGACTTACAAGAATGGTGGACAAAAATATGGCTACGTGTTCAGATTGTGTGGACCGTACATTTCTAAGTGCCATAGAAGAAGAGCATCACAACCGCACATTTGAAATGTCAAAAATACCAACTCTGTGAAGTTTGAGCTTGTCAGTACAGAGGTCGATCTGAGACTGCACGTGAAATTTGCGGCTGTACCTGAAAATGCGCGGACCACAGATTAAGTTCTGAGACGAGACCACCCAAGTAATAGGGTGCGGATCGCACATGAAATGTGCGGCCGCACTCGCCTCTTTTACCTTCTCAAAATAGTTGGTATAAATACAATAGTAGGGCTCATTGAACACTTTTTCCTCTTTGAACAAAACATTGTTGCTCTGTTGATTTTCTTGGAGATTCCTAACTGTCCTCACACACCACCACCTTGATCATTCAATCATTACACTCACTCTATCTGGTATGCTTCAATTTCATGTTAAATTTTTTTGTGTTAGTTTAATTTTTAGATTTTTAGTTCTTTTTAGGCCATATGTTATTAGAGTTAAATTATGTGTCCATGTGGGGTAGATTTGAACTAGGTAAACTTAATACATGCTTTAATGGGGTTGGGTTAGTATAATTTCATGTTTTTACCATGTTTCCATGCCTATTTGTGCAAGAATTTGAATAACCTAAGGAAAAAAAACATACTTTGCTCGTAACTTTTGAAATATGCGGCCGCACTTAAAAATTGTGTGGTCCGCAAATTTTGAATTTGGCAACTCAGTGAAGAAGGAATCTGCGGCCGCAAGTTAAATTGTGTGGACTGCAGATTTCCCTTTGCGGCCGTAGATAGGCCATTTCTCTATCATCAGAGACTCACCATTTTCAAAAGTTCAGAGTGCAGTCACAAGTGAAAATGCGTGGATCGCACTTCCATTCTGCAACCGCACACTAGCTTTTTGTGGACCGCAACACCCTTCTACAATCGTACATAAAAAATGTGCGGACTACAGATCCCTTTATCTGCAGACATGCATATCCCCACTGTGTACAATTGTCTCTCCCTTACCTACAACAGTCCTGAATGTGTTAAACAATGAATTGCAACTTACAATCTTCTTTGCTTTGATATAGACAATGGTTCGATCAAGAGGCCGAGGCGATATTTCAAAGGGAAGAGGTGAATCTTCCCAGGGTCGAGGTAGAGATACCTTTCCCCTTGGCCAGTCTAAGACAATCAGGAAGAAAACCACAGCCGACAGAGGGAGAGGTATAGACCTCTCCGAGTCTAGCTCCTATGTCCGGTCTAAAGAGGTGTTAGAGGGAAACTCAGCCTCTGTTCAGTAGGAGCATACGGCCACATAGTCGAGGCCACAGGGGAGATACTAGCTCAGGGATGTGCCTTCCTCGTCTCAAAGCACCTCTGAGGGGTCGGAGAGTACTAGCCAGGCTTCTGAGCCATCAGCTACACCAGTCCCTGATGCACTGGTTATACATGAGATTCCCGATGATGGTAGAGGGTAGATGCTACAGCTACGGGTCTGGAGAGATCAAAGAATAAGGAGGTATGGGAGGATCAATTTGTTAGCTTGACTGGCTTCACTAGTTTTTGTATGTGTTAGCTAGTGAACTCATTGACTCTTGAGCGAAAGTTTCTTTTGAAAGATTTGGAGATATAAAACCCGACAATATTGAGTTAGTTCAGAGCACGAAAGGGTTGGATTTGGTTCACCGAGAGAGTGGAGGATGCCAAAGAATACCTTGTCCTAGAATTATATGCCATTGTTGCTCATATAAAGAAAGGGACGAAGGTGACAAAATATGCAAACTCAAGGTGAGGTTTGATCAGCATATGCTAAACACATACTTGGGATTCGAGGATGTTGAGCCAAAGGAGTATTTGGAGAAGTGTGCAGTGAAGGAGGAACTCCGACCTTGAATGGCTGAGATCTTAGAAACACCGGGGCCACCACCACCATGGATTACCTCTGGGGTTCACATTCAGCGGAGCACTTTGAGTTTTGAGGTTAAGGGGTGGCAAACCTTTGTTTGTAGCAGATTGGATCCATGCCAGAACGGGACTTACCTTCCTATACCTCGGGCAGTTCTTGTAGCTTCTATCATGGCCTGGTACCTAATCAATGTGGATGTTGTGATGTCGGCTAATATTTCAGTGATTGCACGGCAAAATAGCTCGGCCTACTCTTATCCCAACATTATCACAAATTACCTCACCGATGCAAAGGTAGAGCCGAGAGATTTTGACACCAAGGTAAAGGCAAAGAAGCGCTTTGATTGGTATTCACTGATGGATGCGAGCAACCCAAAGAAGAAAGTCCATCCTTCTACCACCACTAACTAGTTTGATGAGCCCGCAGTGGTAGGTTCTGAGACAGCTGATCTTTCATCTACCTCTGCGAAGCCTTCTTCCAGTGCCATTGCTATGCCTCCGCCATCATCTTCAGCTACCCCTTTAGCTCATACCATAACCCCTAGGGCAGCTCTAAGGGCAATTTCCATGCCCACAGCTCCACTTCTGCGCTGCGAGTCTCAACAACTGGATGTAGACAGCTACTTCTAAGCTGTTTGACTTATCTAGTACTGTTGCAGCGCAGTCCACTACTCAGGAACCACAGGCCCCTTTTGACATTGATGAGACACTGAAGAAAATTCTAGAGAACCAGAATACTATCACGGACACCTTGGTACGACACAGGTCAGTTATTGAGGAGCAGGGAAGGAAGTGAAGAAGATGAGGAAGTCCCAGGTAAGCAGGAAATCAGTGGACAAGCTCCGAAAGGAGGTAACTAGACTTGCTACAGCTGGAGACCTTCCTTGTGATATGTTGCTTGACCCGCACCAGTCCACCCCAGATCCTTCAGCACTATCTACATCGGTAGAACTAGTTGTCTATTGTGACGAGCTAGACCTTGCTGCCGACACTGCTGAGGCAGCGCGTGCGATGTTCGACAACCCAGCCATACCTAAATTTGATGATGATGAGATTCAGTTGGCTGACCCTGAGGGAGATGATTTTGCTGGGGACATTGAGATGTCCAAGGATCCTTAGAGAGTTTTCTTCACCCTCTCTTCTTTTACTCTTGTTTTGCTAAGCATTGGGGACAATGCTTACTTTTATTCGGGGGGAGGGGGTGGAGTTTATTTGATACATTGGTACACTTTGGATACATTTGGTCTATTTTTTTACTGGTATTTATTATTTTTAGTAGTTATTGTTCATTAGCTTCTTTATTTTTTCACTTTAATTCTTATTTTGTTGAGTAGCTTCTTTTTATGCTTTAGTAGATAATAAGCCTCTAGTTTTCTTAACGCCACGATTCTTTCCAAAGGTAGTTTTGTGTGAAACGGGTGGCTCGTCCCGACAATGAATGGCATGACAACCTTCTTAAAGGAATGAGTCCATTTTTTATTTAGGTAATAACAGTAGTAGTAGTAGTAGTAGTAGTAGTAGTAGTAGTAGTAGTAGTAGTAGTAGTATTAGTAGTAGTAGTAATGAATTAAAAAAAAGCCTAATCAAGTCCTTCTCGAAAAAGAGTTAATCATGCTTCATTTGGTACCACCGTACTTAACTACGTGCTTTTGGTTAGAGACAAGGTTTTCAAAAGAAATAGCTCTACTTAGTGACTTTGTGACTCTTGAGCTGACTTTGGTGATCATCGAGTGGTTTATTGGACCATAGTGATCTTTAAACTTGAATGTGGTTGTTGTAGGCTCCCAACTCTATCCTCTTTTACAATCTAGTTGCATGAGGGGTGAGATAAATTGTTTCTAGTCCAAGTATCCCTGTGAATGGTCTAGAAGTTGCCCGAATGTGTTTCAAGGGAAAATCGGTTTGAGAAGTGAAGGCTTTCCTTGGCCCGTTTGAGCTTTCTATTGCAGACCAATGTCACTATCCCTAGTCAAACTCCCTTTGAGCCTCTAGCCTTTCTCATTTGATAACCATATTATAAGTCTTTACTCGTTTTGTCGTTACCCTCTCTTGGCACCCGGACTTTTCTTAACACTCTTGTGAAATAAGTGGCTTAATACATAATTTTGGGGGAGAGATGAGAAATTTGAAAAAGATATCAAGGCACAAAAAGAGAAAAGAAATGATTTCTATTAAAAGAGAAGACAAGAAAAGAAAAGAACAAAACAAAAATGCACAAAAGAGAATAAGTGAAAGGGTTGATGGATTCAAAAAGAGTTAATGATCCCTAACATAAGCATGAAAAAGGGAGAAAAAGAATAAAATGAGCAAGAACGAGTGATGTCAAGTCTCTCTAGCCCTCAATGAAAATAAAATGTCTCCAAGAATTGGTAATTGTGAGCCGAAAAATGAAAATATGGAGTGCTTAAGGAAATGTGTAATCACTTACACATATGGTATCCTACCTTAATCCAAAATCCTTCAATACAACCCGAAAGAAGCCCTACTTGATTTCAAACCGAGTGAGCTTAGTGGTGATCTACATGAGGGGCAAGCCTATGGTACTTGAGGCCGTACTTGTGACATTCTCTTTTGAGAGAAGAGTGAATTTTTCATGAATCGTAAGATTGAGTGCTAACTTTTTAAGTGAGCTGGGCAAATAGAAAGTAGAGGAAGAAGAGTTTGGAGTCCACCATGACCTACATGATAGAACAAGAGCCCTTGATGAGTAAAGTCGATTCTTGAAGCTCAAATGTCATATTAGAACTATATATGCATGAATATTTGACTTGTCACCTTGTTGATTGTAACGACTCGGCTGGTCGTTTTGAGAGTGTTAGCCCGAATACCTTATTTATTGCTCCCTATATCTTATTTTGTAGTTACTTCACTTGCCGGAGTGCTTGGTGTCGGGTTCAGAAGAGTTTTAGAGTGGAATGGGACACATAATCCCTAAATTGAAAGTTAAAGTCCTAGGAGTTGAACGTATCTCAAATTGTGTGAAGACAACTTCAAAATGGATTTTTGATGGTTCCAATAGCTCTGTATGGTGATTTTGGTCTTGGGAGCATGCCAGATGTTAGTTTGGAGGTCCGTAGGTCATTTCGGCGTCAATTGGCGAAAGTTGAAAAATTGGAAGATTTTGGAAGGTTTGATCTGGAGTGGACTTTTTGATATCGGGGTCGGATTTTGATTCCAAAAGTTGTATTAGGTCCGTCATGTCCATTATGACTTGTGTGAAAAATTCGAGGTCAATCGGACTTAATTTGATAGGTTTCGGCATCGGATGTGGAAGTCAAATGTTCAAAACGTCATTAGGCTTGAATCGATGCGCAATTCGTGTTTTTGATGTTGGTTGATGTGATTTGAGGCCTCGACCAAATTTGTATCGTATTTTTGGACTTGTTGGTATAATTGGTTGAGATCCCGGGGGCCTCGAGAGCGATTCGGATTGATATCAGATGATTTTTTTGGACTTATGCAATTGCTGAAGCTCCCAACTTCTGGTGTCATCTCACCTGCGGTGGGATTGGCCGCAGGTGCGGACTCACATGTGCAAGCAATGGAGCGTAGAAGCGGAAATGTGAAGTCCAGGTAGGACTCGCAGGTGTGGAAAAGGTTCCGCAGAAGCGGATTTGCTTCTACGGTGGGAAATGCGCAGGAGCGAGTGGGGTCGCAGGTGCGACACATTTTGTCGCAGGCACACACGCGCAAGTGCGACCGTTTGCTCGCAAAAGCGGACTCAGTGGACTTAAGTGAAGTCCGCACATGTGATGGATATTCCACAGTTGCGAAGTCGCGGATGTGACTGTAGGTTCGCAGATGTGAAATCACTAGGCAGAAAAGGCCTAAGTTCGAGGGTTTGATTTCATTATCCATTTTTTGGACTTGGAGAGCTCGGATTGAAGCAAAATTTTGAGGGATTTTCAGAGGAAGCATTTGGATAAGGATTCTTGACTCATTTTTGATTAATTCCCATAAATCTATTATTGTTTTCATTATTTAATTAGTGTTTTTAGTTGGAAATTTGGGAAACATTGGGAAAGCTTCTTAGGCTAAAAATTGGGGATTTGAAAGGCGATTTTGAGGTCAGATTTGAGTAATTGTTATATGGTTGGACTCGATATCGAATGGGTGTTCGGATTTTATAATTTTGGTCAGGTTCCGAGATGTGGGCTCGGGTCTACTTTTTAGAGCGATTTTTCAATTCTTTGCTAAAGTCGTAATTTCATTATTTAAATTAGTTTCCTATAGTTATATTTATAGTATGAAATTATTTTGGCTAGATTCGAGCAGCTCAAAGTTGGAAAATCAAGGAAAATGCCTTCTTGTTGATTGATTGAGCGAGGTTTGAGGTAAGTGACTTGTCTAACCTTGTGTGGGGGAAATCTCCCTTTAGGATTTGGTATTGTTGTGAAAATTTGTGATATGTGAGGGCCGTGTACGCGATGTGACGAGTGCGTACACGGGCTAAATGTTGAAATTTTGATTTTATCTAAAGTAGTTTCCTTTTTATGCCTTAACTGAGTTACTTTAGCATGTATAGTCATCATGTTTAGCCTAATTTCACCTGTCTACTTGTCTTATCTCTTATTTGCAACTTGTACCACATACTTAATTGAATTACCTGCTTTCTTGATTCCATATTCCTTATCTAACTGTGGGATTCCTTACTTGAAACTGCTATCCTTGAAATATCGTTGTTTCAGTTGTTATGTTTTGGTTTCCGTGATTATTTTTTAGGTGATTGTTTAGTTGTTGCACAAGGTTTTTGTCCTTCGGTTGTTATTGTTGCACGAGGTTTCTGCCGTGCAGTTGTTATTGTTTGCACGAGGTTTCTGCCATGCTGTTGTGATTAATGATACGCATGCGGTGGTGTAAGGTCTGGATGTTGAAACGCATGCGGTGAGATAAGGTGAACTTGATACGCGTGGCTAGTAAGGGAACTACTAGAAGTCATGCTGTGTGATAAGGTTGGCTATCACAGAAAGCTATTTCGGGAAAATAATTTTTCAAAACAAAATATAAAGGCTCCCACGGTGATATAAGGAAAGATTGTAGGACATTTACTTTTGGGACTACGAGGCGGTACCTCGGGTGCCCCTGTTGATTTCCTCTATTTGCTGTATTGTTGTTGTTGTTCCTTAACTTGTAAGATTTTTGCTTTCCTTTCATGCTATATTTGTCTTCTTTGATTCCGTGTTATTACCTTCCGTAAATTCTCATTGTTTCACTTCTCTGTCATTTCATTATATTATTTTATCTTCTGCCTTGTTTCTTATTATTTCCGGTGGGGCTCTGACCTGACCTCGTCACTACTCTATCGAGGTTAGGCTTGGCACTTACTGGGTACTGTTTTGGTGTATCATACTAACTTCTGCACATTGTTTTGTGCAGATTCAGGTACTGCCTACTAGACCAGATATCAGTGATCTAGTCCGTACGTGGAGACGTCAAGGTATATCTGCCAGCATTCGCAGACCTCGGAGTCCCCCTCTGTCTTTATTATGTTGTTTCCTTATCCTCATTAGGATCTGATGTATAGGGATATTTAGTATTTCTCATTAGAGCTTATGACTTATATCTACCGGATTTTGAAAGTTGTTATACTTGAGTTGCAAATTTTATTTATTACCTTTGTTGACGTTTGAGTTTTAGCTTAATATTTCAATTATTCTGCAAAATTTGTTAGGCTTACCTAGTCTTAGAGAGTAGGTGTCGTTACAACATCCTACAGAGGAAAATTGGGGTCGTGACATTCATAATGCATGAGTAGTGTGCGTAATTGTTGGTCGTAACTGATGTATGAATGGTCACTATTGACTCGCTAAAATGACCATTAACTTTGAAGAGGTGGAAGCTAATTTATTTTCTTGAGGAAAAGCAAAGACTTAGGTTTGGGGGAGTTGATAAGTGTACATTTCGACTACTTATTAGCACATTTTTGCTTTTGTTTTAGTGCGAAAGTATTGATTTATGTTCCACTACTAATGAAAGTGTGCAAATTGCAAGAATATTGGAAATTAGGGCTCCCAAGAAGAAATCCGGCTCAAAAAGGAATGTTCCGACTCACAAGGCAAGAAGAGACGCAGAACATAAGATGTGCGGTCCGCAGAGATATTTCTGCTGCCTCAGAAGAAAGTGCGTACTGCATAAGATGCCCAGCAGATTTTAAGCCAATGTGCGGCCACACAGGATTTGCACTGACAAAAAATGCAATACAACCGCAGACCAAATTGTGCAGCTGCAGAATCCAAGTCCTTGCAAGCTGAAGCAATATGCGGACCGCACATGGAATTGTGCGGCCGTAGAACCTCCCGAGGGACATTTTTATCAGCGAATTTTGGGCCGCTATAAATGGACGAGAATCACATTTTTAGGTCAAGTTTTGAAGTTTGAGCTGTTGTAGCCGTTGTATTTTGTTATTTTAGGAAGTTTGTGACTATTTTGAGTATTAAACATCATATTGTATCATTTTAATCTTAGATTAAGAGTTTAATTAGTATTTCTTCTTTATTTTCTTCATCTTCTATTATGAGTAGCTAGACTTTTATTAGGGTTGTGACCCAACCTTAATGTGTAAACCTTATGGGTATTTAATTTAATACTTATTTATGATTGAGTGTTGATTATTTAGCATTGTTTATACTTTAATTTTAGAACTAATGATTGCAAACATTGATTCATGTCTATTTGACTTGGTTCTTACTTGAGAAAGAGGTACCTAGTCTAGGAAAACTAGGCTAACAAAAAATTAGCTAATTAAGGGTTTGATTAGCCTAATTAAAATGGTTTGAACTAGAGATAGTGAGAACCCGACTTGAGCTCATATCAACTATTTAGCTCTATACCCATTTGGGCTTGAGAAAGCCAAATAGGGCAAAATCACTCTATGACTGAGAAGTATTGAGTAGGTAACTTAGAGTTGAGAGCTATTATACACCCCGATCAATAAAACAAGTGTTAACATATTTAAACCATTAGGCGAACACTTAGGTTAAGGTCACATCCCTAGGATTTTAAATCATTTGGAAAAACGACAATAACAATCATTTGCTTTCTAGTTTCTTCTTTTAGCTATAATTATTAGAGTTAATTTAGAAGTAGAAATCAAAATCCTTTATTTGGAAGTGCAATTTAGTTGTTCCACTTGCTCTCGTTAAGTATATACCCTAACTCCCATATTAAACTCCCTATGCAAATCGACCCTGACTCTTGTTGGGTACTACTCTTCCAACGACCGTTTCCACTCACTATTGAGTGCAAATTAGATATGGATAAATAATCCCATCTTGCTGAAGGAGACTCTGCATTTTCAAAATCTTCTGCACTACTCAAGAGGCTTGCTTAGGTACAGTTTCCTAAATCTTGCCTCCCTTGATGTAATAATGTGAACCCACTAAACCCAAAGTTTATCTTTCTTGCAACTGATGTTCCATAGCAACGTACTAATAGAAGCCCTATTCTATATAACTACATCAAGGATGTTATAAATACGACCAACATTAGTAGGATAACATACTTGCTCCCAGGCAAGTATGTTATAACATTAATTATTAACTATGAAGAGCCTCTATCTTTAGTTATGAGTCAAAATATCTTTGGCCAAAAGGAAAATTTATACGATACAACAAGTATATACACTGTATTTATCATTCTTAGCTATACTTTTAAAATATTATTATTCGTAGCTATATTTGAATTTTAGCAAATCCACCAAAAAGTACTAAAGATCAAATTTTTGACTGAAATAGGAGAGCAACAAGCTCTTGTAACTCAGTTAGTTAGTCTAATCGTTTTACTAAGCGGAGTTCTTAAGTTCGACTCTCAATAAAAAGATTTTTATTTTTCTGTATTTTTATGTTTCGTAACGAATATAGTCGATACAGGTTGTGTCCTTTATATACACCCCTCGTTGCGAGAACGAATACAATTGACACATATTGTATTCTTCGTATATACCCCTTTATTTCGCTCTAGGTGTACTCGTTGCGTGAATGAATACAGTTGATAAAAGTTGTATTCGTTGCACGAATGAATATAATTCACACATTGTATTAGTTGCGCATCTGAATACAAGTGTATTCATTGCACGTCTGAATACAAATAATACAAGCTGGTAACAGTTGAACGGTAGCTACGAACGGTAATAAGGCAAACTATAATTACATATGGTAATTAGGCTCTAAACTCTAGTGATTTATGAAAATTCCTCAAAACATTATGCATCATCAAGGGAAAAGAAAAAAAAATAACAACACTTATCACAACCCAGCTCAACGGACGTATTGTCCATTGAGCCTAACGTGCCTTATGCATTCGTTTTGTGTCTAAAGGGATGGCATGACCCGATCCTGGTTCGGTCCGACATGTCTTAGTGGTATAAGATGGAGGTAATGGGACGAAGGATGAGACGGGACGACCGTTTTGTCCCGATGGCCCAGCCCGGTCCCAGTCCCGACAGTCGGGCTGAATTTTTAAAAAACAATAAATGAAGTAGCCGTTGGCCAGAATTTTGAAGCACTTGTTCCAATGATCACCATAAATTTTTAATGTTAGAATTTTAAAGCAGCAAAAATTATAATAATCAACAGAATTTTTAGCCACAATACTGAAAATTTTTGGTGATTCATTAGGATTTTTGGCAAAATCTTAACAATCACCATAATTGTTGCGTGCTTTAAAATTCTGGCGAGCGAATTTTAAAATTTTGGTGAGGGATTTTTCTCAAAATTTTTGTTATCGAAATCAGAAAATCAATAGTGATACCAAAGTATCATATTTCTTTCGGGGGAAAATCAGAAATAACCAAATCTATAACTGATAATTAAAAAATAGCCACGATTTCAAAAATAATCTTAATTTAGTCACTTTTTATGTAATAATTAAATCTGAACAAAAACTCTTTTAAAAATTCGAAAAAATTCCTGCATAATATGCTAGAGCTCGGATCATTTACGTATGAGATTCCAAGATAATGTGCTGAAGTTCCAACACAAAATACTGAAAGTTTATACGCAGGAGCTCCATAATCTAACATATTATGCTGGAACTTTTCGTGTTTCAGCAAAACAATGGCTATTTTTCAATGACTTTTTAAACGCTGGCTATTTTTCAATTGTCAGTCCAAAAACTGGCTAGCCCATGCTATTTTCACGATTTCTGTCATTCTCCTTTTTTTTGATTCAATTGTTGGAGTTAATTTTCATGGGTGGTCATTTAAGTCACTTTTCTTTCTTTTGTTACGTAAAAATCATTCAATTATGTGTTTATTACCCAAAAGTCACTTTTCTTTCTTTTGTTAAACAAAAATCATTTTACTATGCTCTAGTTATCACAATAGTCACTTTAATCAGATTTTACAAACTTTTCACCTGAAAATTTTATTATGCCCTTGACATTATAAATACTCCCATTTATGCAACACTTTTTATTATATGCTATATAATATACTTTTACCCAAGTATTTTATATAATTAAAATAACTTAATTTTTTATTTATTATTTTATAATATATTCGTACATTTAATTTTTTTTAACATTAATTTTCAAGATATATAAGTGGCATTATTAAATTTTTCGGCAACATTACTATGAACAAATCTCAAGTCCATGTTCTAACCATACTTAATGAAATATTTTAATGAAAATTATAAAATCAAAGCTCGTTGATTTATCAGCCAAGCCATACCCATTAGTCCAATATATATAATACTTACATTTAGCACAATGACACATCGGATCAATACTTTCAAATAAATAATATTAATAGATAAAGCTTTTAAAAAACCTTAATTAAACACAAATCTTTGAAACTTTTTCTAAAATTCTTATTAACTACAAAAAAAACTATCATTGTTAAACAAATCTATTTTTTATTATTTCAAATAAATGTTAAAAATAAATAATTTTTTTATATTTAAAATATGTTCATGTTAGAATATGATTAAACAAATTGAGTGCCATGAAAAAAATTAAATATATGATATATTATAAAAATAACAAATAAAATAACATAAAGTTATTTTAATTATAAGTTAAATACCTAGGTAATAATATATTATATAGTATATAGTATATAGAATGTGTTACATAAATAAGATAATTTATAATGTCAAGGGCATAATAGACTTTTCAAGTAAAAAAACTATAAAATCTGGCTAATATAACTTTTGTGATAAGTAGAGCAAAGTAAAATGATTCTTGTGTAACAAAACAAAGAAAAGTAATTTTTGAGTAATGAACACATAGTTGAATGATTTTTACGTAACAAAAAAAGAAAAAAAATGACTTTTGCGTAATGAACACAAAGTTGAATGATCACCAATGAAAATTACTCCAATTATTGCTGTGGGCTGCAACTTAGCCCAATGAAACCGTCCTTCCAGCCCATACCTGAGATGTTACCAGAATAAATGCTGGTTAATTTCACTAATGGTCATTCAACAATCTTTTAATTTCACTAAAGTCACTCAACTATTTTTTGTCACTTAAAAATAACTAGACTTTATACTTGTCAGTTAAAAGTCATTTTAGTCCAAACCACTACTACAAGTATGTCATGCATAAAATTTAATGAGAAAATCCAAAAATAAATGCGACATAAGCTTAAATGGACCATACCCACTTTAGATCCATTTCTCCCTTTATGTGATTTGACCCATAACTCAAAAGATTTTAATAAGAAATATTAAATTCCACATTAGTTTAAAATAATTGTCCTATACTACAAAATTCTTGCCTTTTTTTGTTACATAATGCCCATTTATAAATATTCTATATTAAAATTCTTCTCTTGTTTATATGCCCCATCCTAATCGTTTTATAACTCTACTGAAGTTATAATACTACTATATCCAAATCACATAACATATTTATAATTTTCTAGTGAAGTAAAAATAATATTGTATCCATCTTATATAACATATTAATGTATCATAAGCATACACGAATAATAAGGCTAATACGAAACTTTTTTCACAAACTACCATTCTATTAATTTCAAAATGTTGCTTATTAAGCAACATCATCATACAAATAACCTGCGTAGTAAGCAACACATGTAATTAAATACATAACCAAAATTTTCAATAGAAATGTAATTTCAGATAACCTATTGCAATTGTTTAGACAAAAGAAAGATCTTATCTATATGATCAAAACCCTCAAAAAATCACAAGACCTAATTTTATCAGGGGTGTGCATTTTTCTCCTATTGAAATCCATTTAGGTTATGGGTCAAATCACATTAAAGGAGAATTGGATTAAGTGGGTATGACCCATTTAAGCTTATGTGGTACTATTTATTTAGGATTTTTCTCATTAAATTTTATGCCATGTTATATTTATGGTAGGGTTTGAGCCAAAACAATTTTTAGATAATAATGATAATGTTTAATTACTTTTAAGTGACAGAAATTAACCGATGAGTGCCTTTCCTTTTGTCCCTTCTCCTTGGAGTTGTTTGGTTTACATAAACAGTCACAAATCTAATTTACATATTATGTAGTTCAAATAGTTGCAAGTTCTTTTTCAGTATTAGGTTATGCCTCTTTTATGTAGAAGCACATTCAGAATCTTTAAAGTTAGTGTATGCAACATGTCACTGCATTTACTTCTCTTTTGTGGAAATGAATTTGAATTTAATATAAATATCACGGATTTTTAAAATATTACTTATATATAAATAGAGACTAAAATAATGATGATGGAACCATAGTTGCTTGTGCTTTTGTCATCTTCAAATGAAAAATATCTATTAATTAAACCACATCATAATAAAAGTACAAAAGTCAATATCTTTCTTTTTGAAAATAGTGAATGGCTTTCACCACTGAAATAAAGGGAGATTCTTCACCATTGATTCCATGCAGGCATGCACCAACTATGAAGCTTCTTACCTTTCCCCATTTTTTATTAGTAATTCATTGCACTAGTCTTTCTTATCATATAGTGTCCCTATAGATAAGATTGGTCACCAACGTCAGCCAAACTTATATTTATTGAATGATTATCTAAACAATTTTTATCTAAACAAGAGGAGACACCAAGTTTTGAATTTGTTAGTTATAACTTCGTAATTAAATATTTATATATATTTAATAAAATTTTTTAATACAATTATAACATCTACTGAACTTATAGTCGATGCTTTAATTAGCTCAACCCCTACCTAGCATTATGTTATCCGTTATATATATATATATATATATATATATATATATATATATATATATATATATATATATATATATATATATATCAAAGGTCATGAAAATAGTAGAAACCGTTAGAAAGATGTAGACGGATTTTGACAAATGGAGGTCTGCATATCAATGGTAATCAATTGATTTTTAAATGAATATAGTCGATCGTAAAAAAGGAATAATATAAGTAATTAAGGGCTCGTTTGATACGACTTACGAGAGATAAAGAGATAAGGGATAAGTGACTTTCTTGTTCTTTTTATTTCTTTAAATCTTTTTTTAACTATTATTCGCAGGGCCGAATTCATATCCAAAATTGAAACAATTAAGACAATATATGTAAACTTGTTTTTATAACGCATTTTAATATATTCTCTATATTTAAAATCTTTGGAAGATTAGATCAAGTGGGAGTAGGATTTAGTATTTAGTAGTAAAATATATTTAGGTGAACCTTAAACAGAACAAAAGGGACAAATGTAAATTTTTCAGCTAATTCCTCGCCGTGATACCTTATAAACCCCCAACATATAGAGAGAGTTTTCCATATAATCAAAGATTCTAATAACAAAAAGGTTCCAACATTTCCTTTTTCGAGTCAACTCTCTTTCCTCTATTCTCAAAACTCTTCATTATTTGTTTCCACAACACAGACCCTTTGCCCCCAAAATCTTGTTTCTGGTATTGTCACCCCTCTTTCTCTCTGTTTCTCTTCTGCATAAATTGCTTTTTAATGATCATCAGTTGTGTTTGTTGTTTTTTTTGTGTTTGTTTTTGTTTGTTTGTGATCAATGAGCCTTGCATGTTATGGTTATGGTGTTTGTTATCAATATATCTGTATGTGACACCCAGGTAAATCCCATATTGATAAAACACTGGAGATATGCTGTTTATATAAATAATCATGCCTTAAATTCTAGTGACATGTTCTAAAGCCGTACGGGCATAGACTCAAAGCGGACAATATCACTAGTGGATTGGGATGATATTACGGTGTGTGTGTGAGAGATATTTTTCAAACACCAAACAATGATTGATTGCATTATCTGTTAAATGAAAGTAATTTTCCTAGCAATGTTTGGGAAAAAAAGAATAATTTATCTTTTATTTCCTTTTGATCTTGCATAAAAGCAATAAATTGGGAAAAAGAAATTTATGATTTTTGGTGTGATATGTTAGTTTAATTTAGTTTGAGTGTTCTGTTTGCTTATGTATAGTTGTATATAGCTTTAAAGGAAAATTTGGTTACTGGTCTTAAGGGAATTGCTACTAAAAGGTTGAAGATTTATGTGATGAATTGAAGAAACATCATGGGTTCAGTTTGTTGCTGTTTCACTGTTTCTGATGTTGGAGAGAGTGCTGCTGTCTCAAATGATCAAAACCATAGCAATTGCCAGTGTTTTAGTCGCTGCTTTCAGAATTTAATTAATAAGGTACCTGTCGAAAATTCTTTTATTTTTCTATGAAATATCGTATATATCTTATCTTATACTACTATTTGACTGGTGCATAATCAGAGGCGAAGCCAGAATTTGAAGTTATTTGGTTCGGAGTTCTAGTTCTTTTAAGTTATTTGCTTCTAAATTAAGAATGTACATATTCAACGGATTTCTTAAGACAAATATAGAGTTTATAGACCAAATTTTTTGGGTCGGCTGAACCAGTAACATGTACACTGGCTCTGCCCCGAATGCATTGACAATAATGTTCACATTAATAATTCTGCGTTATCAGTTCTCTAGAAGTAATTGGGGATGGCAGAATTCTTAACTACCAAGAACTAATCATCTCTCGTTGAAGTAGTTAATCAAACAGTTAGACCACCAACTCAACTAACTACAAAAATAATGACTATTTAAGTAGTATGGCTGGTGGAGATGCTTCAAAGAAAAACTTCGGCTACCTTAAGAAACTAGGGAGCTAACCTACCTTCTTCTTGTGCAAGGAATAATATAATTATTTAGAGTTCTAAACTAAAAGATCTAATGTGAAGCATCTTCCGTCCTTGCTCAATCCATCACATACTGTTTGATTATGGATACTGGTTTAGCTTTTAAGCGATTAATACATCAAGATCAGTTGTTCTCTGCTTTTAATAGTCTGTTCTAATGTATTATGAAAAAAGACACATGATGGAACTTTCTTTTTCATGTTTTACTTGCTCATAAATTAGTAAACTTACAGAATAGAAAAACTCTTTGCTTGGCGCGAAATGTTAAATTTGAGACGCTAATGTGATCACGTATCAACTTTAATAGTTTTAACATGGAAAAGATCTCTTGTTTTTGAAGAACAGTGAAACAAACCACCGAAATGAATATTGCTAACTCGAGTCCAATTTAATTATAGCTGTAGTAACAACAATCATGACTAGATTGCTAGCGTAGTTGCATCCTTTTTGCAAATGATTCGTTTTCCTAATGACTTTTTTCGTCGTTAAGATGCTAAATTTTTACAATACGCTGACTCTTCCTTATCATGAAATTGAATTTTAAGTATTACTTGTCATCAGTGTGGAGCCGTATTTGGTCGAGCACAAGAAACTGCTGTGACTTCAGCTAATCAAGGCCCATCATCTTTGACTGTTGTAGTTACCAACAATAGTTCATGTAATACAATCAGTTCTCAGGATAGAGTTTTACCAAATAATGCTGCTCCAAGACAGCCACAAGTGCAACAAGAAGTTGCATTTAGACGACAGGACAAAGGAACAAGTCATTCACGAGTTGAGCCTGAACCAGTTGGAGATGCTGATGTTGAAATAACACAAAGACTTCTACAAGCAGACAAGCTGATTAAATCAGACTGTGAAGGAGGATGTAAAGAAGGTTGTCCCGAGTCCCCTGAGAAGGAAAATTTATCAAAGTTGGAGACTGGATTCCAGTATGCAGTTTCCTCATTGGAAGATGAGGATGTATGTCCAACATGCCTCGAAGGTAGCTTGCGTTATTTCACAATTTTTATGTTGGTAAAGAACTATTTGATCTGCAATTAGCATACTACGTAGTTGGATAAATCTCTTGATCTGCCTAATTTTGAAATGACTTTTTCTTTTATGCAGAGTATACACCAGAGAACCCCAAGATATTGACAAAATGTTCACATCATTATCACCTCAGTTGTATTTATGAGTGGCAGGAGAGAAGTGAAAAATGTCCAGTTTGTGGGAAGGCAAGAGTTTTTGTTTCTTTTACCTTTTGCTGTTTAAGCTACTCTGGCGCATTGCCAGTTTGCAATGTCTTATTTGCTGCATAGTCAAGTTAAGATCTTCCGCAAGGGAGGAGTAAAACACTTTCTATGTTAGTCAAATAACTAATGCTTTATCACTGTTTTCCTAGATTTGCTTTTCCTCTTTACTAGTTTGCTACATGTTTCTGTTCCGCTCATGACTTTACATGGCATGTTATATACATGTTTTGTCAGTGTTTAACGTACAAAGGCTTAAGAATAAAGTCTTGTTATCTGAAAATGATAGCAATGTAGGTAGTAAGTGGTCACTTGCTCATTCAGATGGCTCAGTTATTGAGCCGGTATATATATATATATATAGAGAGAGAGTTTATAGATGCAATCTGTTCTCTAGTTTATATCTGCAATCTGATCTTCTACTTTCAGAAACTAATATGCTGTATACCTTTGATTAAAAGATAACAAAAGATCATAGAATTATACTTGGAAAAAACATGTGCGAAGAGCGCTAGTGATGCCTAAACTTGATATATTTTTGGTCATACAGTTTAAGTTATTTACCTCTGATTCTCTAACACTCTTTATTTCCTTTCCAGTTGATGCAATTCGAGGAGACAAATTAGTGTACGGAGCTGAAGAGAGGGAGCTAAACGAGAATGAAAAGCAGACGTATATGTGAAGATTTCCTGCAAACTTAGTAAGGTGTACATAATTCTTGACTACACTGGTTCCCAACATCTTAGATTTATTCTGGAGTTGTTCGTTTCTTTGGTGTTTTTGACTTTTGATTATTTGGAACATGGGCTGTTATACAACAGATTGAAGAGTAACACGATACACAGTCAAGAGAACACTTGCTTCCCCCTTAAAATCTGTTTGGTATTATACTTTTGGCGCCTCGGCTTTTTGATTGCTGCTACATGTGAAGCAAGTGAGACCAACTACTTGTGCTAATGAAATTTAGATGATTGATTTTATCAGCTTATACTATCTTTTTATGCCATGGTCTTTACATCTTTAGATTGGTGGCACAATGATATGAGTTTTTTTAGCCCTCCCAATGATTTTCAGTGTGTGGGCATCACATTATATTAAACTCAAAGGAAAGTACATAATTGTATGGGCTTTTTTCACTTTTAGCCTAAATTTGTATAGTTTTTGTATATAACATACTTAATGTGTGTGTGTATATATATATATACATTTTTTCGGTTATTATTTTGAGAGAGGCTATACAGTGTCAGTTCACGATAATTCTAAGACAAAAATGTAAACTATAGTCAACAAATGGACCTACCCTTCCATTTATGAAGGTTAGGAAATTAACATTCTTCACCATTAATAGAATGAAAGACAATAAGGTCCAACATATATATCAATATAAAGATACTCAATATTAAGAACTTCCCAAGACAAGGCTTAAAATCTTATTTTCCTCCGCATAAAGCAAATGAGCAGAGAATTGGAAAACTTGAACTCCAGTAAAAGGACATTTCTTCAGAGGCAAAATTTAGCTAGCTGTTTATTCATGTGGCAAAGCATCCCATATGGCATGGATACAAGGAATCAAGATTTAGGTCAAGCTCATTCCTCCTTGCTTCTGCAGCTTCCTCTTGGTAATTACCTCTAAATTAATCAAGAATTAGCATCGCCATATTAATGAAACAATCAAACAAGTAGTGCTTAACCAACTCTGTAAACAAAAGCTAGTTAGCAATTCAAAACTTCAATAGGATGATGAACGATAAAAATAAAATATTGAAGAATTAACCTAAATAGCCAGCCATCCAACTGCTTAAACTTAAAATAGCCGGCGGATGTATTATATATATATATATATACATATATATATAAAATTCATGTACAATATATGTATAACCATGAACATTCAATGTATAATTTATGTATACTAGCTAGCAGTGTTATCAAAAGCGAAAAGCGCAAAAAAACTCTAAGGTTCGTTGGGGCTTTAAGCGCAAACATAATGCGGGGCTTTGATGAAGAAAGGCACAAAAGAAGAGAAAATACAAATATGTATGTTTAGTCCAAGACTAATAATTATACGCATGAATAATAAATATATGGACAAAAAAATTGAAAAAAGGTATGCCATAAAACTTTGATGACGACACTAAAGCCTCCCTAGGCGAGGCAAAGCGCTCAACATGTTTTGCGCCTCACCATTAGAGCTTATTAAGGCGCCTTTGACAACACTTTCGACTAGAAAAGCCAAACAGTGAATATGCCAGCTATTTGTGTAAAGATCCCATGCTTTCAAAAATAGTACTAGTAACTATGTTGGTTTTGTTTATTTATCTTGCTATAGAAGAGAACAATTACCCAATATTTAGGCATGGATGTGGTTGTAGGAGGAAAGATGCTGAAGTTGGAACTTGATTTTGCTGATGCCATTCAGCTTGCTGCCCTACTGTCTTATCCTTCTCCTTAATCTGTTAAAAAGCAAAGGAATTATGCTAAGATATATAACCTATTAATACAACGTATATGATATTTAACAATATCCCTAAGATATGTGAAGTGCTAAGTATGGTGTACCGTTGAAAACTTTGCTAATTGCTGAACAACTTAGAATGAATAACAAGAGACAAACTCACCTTCTTGGATAGCATGTTATTCTCCTCCTGGATTGCCTTTTCCTATGAAAGTATAAAAGAATATTACACTCAAGGCATTAATCAAGATTACTGCACTTATTAAATTAGTAGTATAACTGAACTTGGCGTGCATATAATGACTAGTACCTTTTTCTGTAGCATAGAGATTGACTCATGCATGAGTTGGTTCTGCGACACAAAAACATCTGAAGTCACATAAAATTCCAGAATTTGCATGGAAGAAAAGCAAATGTTAAAGCACCCAAAAGTGTGATTCAGAAGTTAATGAAGTAAGTGAAAATTATGAAAGACCGCGTTCTTATTGTAGCTGAGACAAAAAATATTGTGTTATATCTTCCCATCTGACCAAACCTTAGTGAATAGAGTTATATATACCTGTGCTCAGAGGCAAATGTATTGTTTACAATACAATTATGGCAGAGCTCAATAGTTATGATCAAATCCTGTATTTGTCTTAAAAAAATCTATTTAATATGTACAAGTTATAAATTTTGAACTCAATAACTCCAAAATATTAGAATTCAAATATCCATAACTTCAAATCATCGGTTGGTTTTGGCCAAATCCTGTATTTGTCACTAATGATGGTCAGTTTTACTTGCCCTACAATAGTTAGGGACTATTCCCAAATGGTCCAAGACCCCTAATTAATACTTCTACTAGCAAAGAATACAATAAAAAGAAAAAAATAATCAAGTCTAAATTCTAAATGCGCCTCTGCTGGAAAAGAAGAATAATTAGAAAAAAGGAGGAAAAAGAAGGATTATGGCATGCCTTTCTTGATCGAATAAGCTTAAGAGAAGTATCAAGCTGTTGTTCCAAGTTTTGCAGGTCTTTTAGGTTCAATGAGTCAAGATCTTCTCCGATATAATGCCTGAAAATGATTTTAAAACAGTGAATATGAAAATTGAAGGTGGAAACAAGTCTATTCTTGCTTCAATGGAATTAAACAATCATGTTTTACTTGTGGTTCCTTTGTAGGAGATCAATCTTAGCCTTGAGTTTAGCAAATTCCAGGCTCCAGTTTTCCTGCACCTGTATTATACAAATACCAAAAAAATCAACTTGAAGATGAAAATAGGACGTTAATACTAGGGAAAAGTGTCAGATTACCCCTCTGCTTAAAAAATAGTTAGCGAACAAAAATACCACTGCCACTTTGTCCGTTTACACTTCCAACAAGGCCAACAACATCCCACACGGCATGACATTTGGGCGAGTTGAACACCATGTAGCATGCCACGACGGGATGTCATTGGCCATGGTGGAAGGAATTAAAAGACGAAGGGGCAACTTTAGCAACTTTTTGTGACGGCAGGAGTAGTTTTGTTTGGAAAATATAATGGAGGTTAAATATAAACTATTTTTGAAAATAGAGAGGTAAATTTGACCCTTTTCTCATAATAATATGTACCTTGCATTTATTTTTAATACTTTTTTAGGTCATACCGAAGATTCAGAATTACTTGCAAGCAAGCGTCTCTCTGCGTATGAGTATCTCTCATATCGTTCAAGAATCTGTTCCATACTGTTTCAAGAATAAATGATCATTAGTTTTTCTGTGTTAAGTAAAACTCTTCCTAATAACAATTATGAGTGGGTGATTGTGATGTTTAATGTAAAAGAACTTACAAAGCACCTAGAATTCCGCATAATATTAAGAGCTTAACATGCAATAAGAACCCAAAAAAATAATGAATGAACGAAAAGAAACATATGTGTTAAATTATTTAAGCATTACCAACTTTATTTGAAGATTTTTGGGAGAGAATTCTAGAGTAAGAAGTCTTCTAGATAATGTAAAGATAAAAAGAATCTAGGAGAAAAATCTAGAGAAGATTTATCTAGATAAATTCAAGAACTAGGTAGTTGGAAGAATATTCTAGATTAGGGACTAATTTATAAATATAGAAGGACTGTATAATAAATTTTATTTGCTAGTTAGTCCCTAGGAAATTTGTATAAATAGGAGGCAATTCATTTGCCAAACCATCCAAGCAAAAACAAAGAAAACAAAATAGGAGAGTGAGAGCAAAAATAAGAGTGTAGCAACAAATAAGTTGCTAAGTGTGAGTAAGTTGTAAGATCAAAGTTGTTATTGAGTTTTATATAATAAAACTCTCAAGTTGTGAGCAACTCGATTGTGTTCAACAATTGGTATCAGAGCGGGTCGATCAAGAGCGGCCGTAATTCAAGAAAAGATCTTTCAGCAACAATTCACCAGCTCGAGTCTATGGCAGATTTTTCAAGTTCCCTCAATAGCGTTGAGAAGCTCAATGCTAGCAACTACGGTTCGTGGAGCACAAGGATGAAATATTTATTTCATCGGTCAGCAGCTATGGGAAATCGTTGGTGGCTCAGATGCTGAGGCACCAAAATATGTTGAAGCAGCAAAAAGCTGGAATGTCAAGGCTGGAAAGGCTATGTATGCTCTCACGGTCTCGGTGGATGATGAGTTCTTGCAGCGAATCAAGAACGCCAAAACTCCCAAAGAAGCTTGGGACATGTTGGCAACAATATTTACAAAGAAAAATGATGCGAGATTATAAAGGCTTGAAAATGAGCTTTTGTCGATTTCGCAACGGGATATGTCCATCAACCAATATTTCACAAAGGTTAAATCTTTGTGTGATGAGATATCGAAGTTGGATCCTGAAAATGCTATCAAGGAGGCAAGAATGAAGAGAATTATCATTCATGACCTAAAGCCAGAATATAAAGGGATCATCACAACCACACGTGAATGGGCCACCGAACCAACTTTATCAGAGTTGGAAAATTTATTGGCCAACGAAGAAGACTTGGAGAAGCCATTATCAAGTATTAATATAAAGGGTGAAGAAAGTGCGCTCTTTAATAAAGGGCAAAAATATAACGCTCGAGGTAGAAGAGGCAGTAAACCATTCAACAGGCAAGGTTACCAAAGACATGGTGAAGAGAGAAGCTCTCAACCAGGGGGAGAACGAAGCCGACGATACGGCAAGCGTGCAAACCAAGGCGCTAACAATCGATAAGATGGCAAGTGCTACACCTGTGGAAAGAAGGGACACTACGCTCGAGATTGCTGGTACAAGAAAGCTGAAGGTAATGTAGCCACCCATATCCAAAATAAGGAATACGAGAAAGAAGTTTTGGATTTGGAGACTTCTTATGCGGTTGATGAAAGTCTGATACAAGAAGACTCATGCGCCAAGCACTCTGTCGAGACAACAACAGAATTAGCACTTGCAACTATAAGTGAAAAGTTAGTCGATTATGAACATGATTGGATTGTTGATTCTGGGTGCTCCAATCATATGACCGGTGACGAGAAGAAGTTGTCGGACATAAGCGAATATAAAGGCGGACGAGTAGTGGTGACTGCAAATAATTCAAGAATGCATATAAGTCACATTGGCAAGACATTGTTCGTGCCTCGTTCTAGCTCAAGACAAATACAACTTCAGAATATCTACCATATTCCAGGTATGAAGAAGAATCTTTTGTCTGTATCGCAACTAACATCTTCGGGCAACTATGTTGTGTTCGGGCCGGACGATGTGAAGATATACCGAATACTAAAAGTTACTAGTCCACCAATGATGCAAGGTAAAAGAGTAGAGTCTATCTATGTGATATCAGCAGAAACGGCCTACGTAGACAAGACCCGGAGTAATGAGACTGCTGACCTATGGCATGCACGTCTTGGGCACGTGAGTTATGGTAAATTGAAGATCATGATGCAGCAGTCTAAGTTAAAAGGTCTCCCCAAACTCGAGATCAGAGGAGACACTGTTTGTGCTGGATGCCAGTATGGGAAAGCACATCAACTGCTCTATCAAGAATCCAAATATCAAGCCAAGGAGCCATTGGAGCTAGTACACTCAGACGTACTTTGTCCAATTAAGCAGCCTTCCATCAGCGGTTACCGATATATGGTAACATTCATCGATGACTTCTCTAGGTATGTGTGGATATATTTCTTGAAAGAGAAGTCTGAAGTATTTGAAAAGTTTAAGGAGTTCCAACATACGGTAGAGGATGATATTGGAAAGAAAATTCGATGATTCGTACTGATAATGGGGGAGAGTACACGTCACACGAGTTCAACAATTACCTCAAAGAGCATAAGATAAGGTGGCAATTGACGTGTCCAAACACCCCACAGCAGAATGGAGTAGCAGAGCGGAAGAATAGACATTTGGCAGAGATATGCAGAAGCATGCTCCACAGTATGAATGTACCAACAAGGTTTTGGGCAGAATGCATGAAGACCGTTGCTCATATCACCAACCGGCTGCCGCAAGCAAGATTAGGATTTATCTCACCGTTCGAAAAGCTGAAGAAGATGCCACCCAATGTAAGTCACTTCAAAGTATTTGGATGCGTGTTCTATGTGTTCGTGCCAGACCATCTCCGTAGTAAGTTTGATAAGAAAGCAATTAGGTGCATTTTTGTCGGCTACGATGAGCAAAGAAAAGGATGGAGATGTTGTGATCCAACTACAAACAAAACGCATGTGTCTAGAAATGTGGTATTTGATGAAGCATCATCATGGTAGTCCCATGAAGCCACACTACCAGATTCAAGAGAACTGGAGCAAAAGTTGCACCATAAACTCAAAGAAGAAGGACAAGAAATCAACAAACAAGATAATGAAGGCAGACGTGCAGAACTTGAGTCGACTGCAGAAGAGACATCCCCAAAAGGAAAAAAAAAGAGTCTATGGCAAAATGGAGTTCATGAAACCCCCGAGGAGTTTCAAGAAGAATCCCATGAAGTCGAGCAATTTCAACTGAGAACGTCTACGCGACAAAATTTCCAAATCCTAAATATATAAATGCTACACTTGCTGAGGTCAAGAATGTCAATGAACCTACTACCTTCAAAGAAGCTTCGAAGAGCAATGAATGGAGAAAGGCAATGGAGGAGGAAATTTTCGCCCTAAAGCAAAATCAAACTTGGGACTTAGTGGAAAAGCCTAAGGATGTAAAACCCATATCATGCAAATGGGTTTATAAACTAAAAAGACGACCTGACGGATCTATTGATCGGTACAAGGCTCGACTGGTAGCTCGGAGATTCTCTAAAGAGTCTGGATAACAAGAGAATTACGAGATTTCGTGAAGCACTCGGAATGGTTGCTAGAACAAATAAAGTTGGTACTGAGGGGGAGTGTTAAATTATTTAAGCATTACCAACTTTATTTGAAGATTTTTGGGAGAGAATTCTAGAGTAAGAAGTCTTCTAGATAATGTAAAGATAAAAAGAATCTAGGAGAAAAATCTAGAGAAGATTTATCTAGATAAATTCTAGAACTAGGTAGTTGGAAGAATATTCTAGATTAAGGACTAATTTATAAATATAGATGGACTTGTATAATAAATTTTATTTGCTAGTTGGTCTCTAGGAAACTTGTATAAATAGGAGGCAATTCATTTGCCAAACCATCCAAGCAAAAACAAAGAAAACAAAATAGGAGAGTGAGAGCAAAAATAAGAGTGTAGCAACAAATAAGTTGCTAAGTGTGAGTAAGTTGTAAGATCAAAGTTGTTATTGAGTTTTATATAATAAAACTCTCAAGTTGTGAGCAACTCGATTGTGTTCAAGAATATGTAGTGAATTTATCAAATACAGGATACTATAGACATTTTAGAAGGTATTGTTCACATAAGTCTTGAGCCTAACCACATCCCAAAAGCTAGCTCGAAAGGCATTCTTTATCTGGTTTGGAGCCTTAATTGGTGGGGGCATTACGCCGCCTTTCTTGATGCCCACATCGAACACAAGCCTGGATCTGATATCATGTTAAAATAAGTCTTAGACCTAACTCATACCCAAAAAACTAGTTCGAATGGAGGAGGATTGCTCAAACCTTATAAGGAAACCAGAGATCTCATCTCGGTTCGACGTGGGATTCATTCCATACATGCTTGTCTAAACGCATATATTAGAAAGAATAAAGCTAATCATTGAATTAGTTTTCTAATGGAGTACTATTTTCCAAGAAAAGTGTAAAATGAATCATAAGTGTAATTGGAACATATGATATAAAGTCAGTTATTTTCCTTACTACACTATTAGAAATCCGGAAAAATTCAACCGAGCCATACCGACCAACGTTAGTCGGTCAAAAAAAGCAACCAAAAAACCTTCCAAAATGGACAGAAACTACCAAAAAAACATTTTACATTTTTTAACAATTACATACCGACCGATTTCGGTCGGTATATTGGTTAAATATTTGATCGCAATGGTAAGACTTGCTTTGTCAATGCACTTTTTTGATTACCGAACAACACAGTTCAGTAATGTGGACCTACATTTTTAAATTTTAATAATTATATCATTATCTAAAGTATTATATAAAATTTACAGTTGAATATATTGACCAAAGTCGGTCGGTTATTACATGAGAAGATTTTACCGACCAGCTTTGGTCGGTAGATATGATTTCTGGAATATAACCGACCAACTTTGGTCGGTTCATAGGTCAAACATGGTCAAACTATTGAATCACATTAAAATTTACTATCTAAATAATATACATATAATCCATTAACACTGTATTTTATAATACAAATAATGAATGTACTAACATATACTATAACAAGCTATATATAGTTAAAGTAGTACAATGAAGTGCGCGCGCGCACACACACACAGAGATATATATATATATACAGAGAGAGAGAGAGAGAGAGAGAGAGAGAGAGAGAGGTATAGCCGCATCTAAGAACGCAAAGCGCTAGGGCCACATAGTCGGGTTCTTTTGGGGATAGACTTGTGAAGAAGAAATAATCTAATTAGTATATATAATTGATCATCATCAAACATATCTATTTGTAATTGATTCATCGACTTATAAGTTAGATGCATCGATGCATATTAAAAAAAATGTCTCGACCTTTATCAATGAGTAGTAACAACAAAATGTCCCGACCTATATCGATTAATCTATGTCATGCATTATTAGTGATTAATGAATGAAATATAGAAGAATACTAAATTTCTTTGACGTATATAATATGTATCACAAATTAAATAAACGAAAGAAGCTATTAGCATTAAGTAAACGCGTCAATAATATCTAGCTTGAACTACATATCATTCAGTCTGTCATTTCCTATGAACACACCAAGAAAAAAGAAGAGGCCAAAAAAAAAAAAAAGGTTGCAGCAATAATATCTAACTTGAACTACATATCATTCAGTAATCATATGAACTAAACCTTAAAAGTCTCGAGAATAACTTAACAAGATACTAGTATTCAATTATTTATTTGTTCAAGACTAAATCCTTAAAAAAAATTAAGAAAGAAATATATAAACTATTTATAAAACACTAATCTTTTTCCTTTTTCATCTGATAAAAAGTAAAATGTTGTCCCTTCATAATGAAAATTAATAGGAGAAAACAATTACACAAACAATAAAAATAAAAAAACTTGGGATCTATAGTTTCACTTGCCGGCAGAACCATATAAACTTAAAATTCTAACTCCGTCTCTAAATAAATTAACAAGGAAATTTTAGAAAAGCTTACGAGGAATCAGAAGAATACTCAAAGATTTTTCCCTTATGTGAAAAAACAATCAAAGCAACTTCAGCATCACAAAGCACTGAGATTTCATGTGCTTTCTTCACTAAACCTCCTCTCCTCTTTGAAAACGTTACTTGCCTGTTAATCTTATTTTCTATACGCCTTAATTGCACTTTCCCTCTCCCCATTCTTCAGAGAAGAAAACCTAAAAATAGAAACCCAGAAATTATAGTATTGCTCTGACAACAAGAAAAACCCTAGTTATAAAAGAGGAAAGTAACCAACCTTGTTTCTAAGGAAAAAATAAATAATGGAGTTGGATTGAGTAAAGATGTCTTGGTCTGAGAAAAGGTGTAAGGAGATGAAAAGGGAAAGTTGTATTGAGAACCAGGTGGTATTTAAGAATGTGTTGTCGAGTTATGATTGGTTGCAGGTACAACGTAATAAGGTATTTATTGGTATCTGGTGGATATATATATATGAGGTCTCTGGCAGTGTCTTTCCGTACAGGAGAACTGTACTGCAATTACTGAGCTTATTTTTTTCTGTCTTTTCTCGACACTGTTGACGGCACTCTTATTTTCAATATTTAAACATTTGGTACTTAAAATTTATTGGACGATTAATATTGTATGATGATAAAAACTCCTAATTAATGATAAATATATTTTTCGAAAAGAAAAGAAAATATGTTTGCATAAATTAGAAAGAAAAGAGTATAAGCACGTAATTTTTGTCTTTCTTAAAAATGCTCCTAGAAAAATTCAAAAATAATGTTCTTATTTAGTTTTGGCTTTCATAGAAATTTTAATGATTTTTCTCTATGTTGTTCTTTGCATTTCATGGCATTTAGGTGTATTTTTCATAATTAGAAATATTTTAAAATCATAAAAATCATCAAAGAAAAAATATTTTACTCTTCGTTTTTTAGTATTTGTAGACTCTAATATCATTATTAGCTTTTAATGGCGTATAATTACCTTTTGTAAAATACAAAATCAACAAAAAAAGAAGAAGATATAATAATAATAATAATAATAATAATAATAATAATAATAATAATAATAATAATTCATTAGTGTTTGACTAATCAATTAGTTTAATTCTTAGTTTAAATATCAAGCAAGCCATCAAAAGAAAGCAAGTCCACGTAAATTTAAGTGGCTAATTTGGAAAGATTAAACAAACAAGAAAAGAGGCCGTCCCATTGGGCCTTGTAATTCTTGACAACCCAATTACCCTACATCTGCCCAAACCCATCTCCAAATCTGGTCCAACACCTCTCAAGGATCAAATGACCCTGTTTTGACTCCAGTTGATCCCCATCATTCATCAGTCATGATCCAACGAACCGGAACTAAAAAACTCTCCCCCATATAACTTTTTGAACCCCTATCACCCCCTCCCCC